>JADRCD010206251.1:13828-70777 GCA_019843815.1 Montemys delectorum
TCTATCTATCTATCTATCTATCTATCTATCTATCTATCTATCTATCTATCTATTTTGGTTTTTCAAGACAGGGTTTCTCTGGGTAGCCCTGGCTGTCCTGGAACTCACTCTGTAGATCAGGCTGGCCTCAAACTCAGAAATCTGCCTGTCTCTGCCTCCCAAGTGCTGGGACTAAAGGTGTGTGCCACTACTGCCAGTAAACCACTCTTAAAAATGCATGTCTTTCATTTCAATAATTTTGGCAGGACTGGGTATTAAAACGCAGGGCCTTACAAATGAGGGGCAGGTACTCTGGCACTAAGCTGTTTCCCCCTCTCTAAAATTATATGGACACTTATATTACCTAAAAATCTTAATATCCATCCCAGAATGTTACTTTCCCAGCATCTAAAGACCTGCTAATCTATCCCCCAATTAAAAATCTCCTTCTCTAAGAAAATGGAAACATTTGTACAGCAAGTCATACATTTTCTTTTACCAAAGCGACAAACAGATTAAGATGCGTATCTACACCAGCTTCCTAGACATGAAACAGCTCTCCTCCTATCCATCCTGTGCTCCAGATGCCTTCTCATGTTTCCCTAACTCAAAATAAATAAATGTCTTTCCCTGCCCCCATATAATATCCTAATTTGCTCTCTTGTATCTCAGCTTGCTGGGAAAAGAGCCTATGAGGTAGTATCTCCCTTTAACATACAAATTATCAATCTTATCTTTTCACTTAAAAAAATTTGTGTAATATGAACTAACTAGTACTCTCAGAGCTCCCAGGGACTCAACCACCAACGAAGGACTATACATGGTGGGACTGATTGTTCTGGCAGCATGTGTATAGTAGAGGATTGCAAAGTCGATCATCAATAGAAGGAGAGGACCTCAGCCCAGTGAAGGTTCTGTGCCCCAGTGTAGGGCAATGCTAGGGCCAATAAGTGGGAGAGGGTGGAGTGGCAGGCATGGGGAGGGGGGAGGCAACAGGGATTTGTTCTTGTTGTTTTTGTTTGTTTTTTTTTGGAGGGGAAACTGGGAGACATTTACATGTAAATAAAGAAAATACCTAATTTAAAAAAAAAAAAAAGAAATGAACTAATCCACTGATAGATTCATAATTTGATGCTGTTTATTGAGGTAAAATATTAGAATAGTTATAAGGCTGTCATAGGAGATGGTAAAAGGGTTTAATAGTGTATTTTGTTTGAGGAGCCTTTGTCTTTCTCCCTAACATGGATTAAAATTCCTTGTTCCACCTCACAAAAAAATATTATGTATATTTATTACATGTATGTTCATATGTGCACACATGAAAGCAACTCAAAAATCCGCCTGCCTCTGCCTCCTCCCAAGTACTGGGATTAAAGGCGTGCGCCACCACTGCTCAGCATGGGTTATCATCTTAAGATTCTTCAATCCTTATCAATGCTGAGTTAATCATACCCACTTTTACACAATTATTTTGGCTTATTCAGGGATTTGTCTTAACCAATTTCTTTGATACTTTGTCTTTCTCTAGAACTTTATTTAACCTCAAAGCTTCCAACATTACCTAGAGTAATGTTGTGCTACTGAAAACTAATTTTGAGAGCTCGTTCTGAAATGAGGCTTGTCTAGCTAACAGCCTATCTGATGTTTCTGTGAAGTTACCTAAAATGAAGTTCAAATATAGTACACATATTTAGCTGAGTTTGCCCTGTCTCAATCTAATTTTATTTCTATCTTTCTTATTTGAGTAAAAGGTCTATTCTCACAAGGTAATAACAAATGTTCTTTCTCCCTCTTCCTATCACATCTAATTTCCTGGCAAATTTCAATAAATCTACCTCTAAAACATACCTATACCATCCCATTTCTATGAAAACTACCAGCAATACTACATGCTAATTATCAATCACCAACTCCATCAAGTATTTTGAGAATTGATTATCTTGGTTTCCAGACTACAGGTCTGGTCTTACCCTGAAATCCATTCTCCAGAGCAATCAAAAAAGATCATTTCAGCCAGGTGGTGGTGGTGCACACCTTTAGTGCACCTGGGATGTAAAGGCAGTTTGATCTCTGTGAGTTTGAAGTCAGCCTGGTCTACAAAGAGTTTCAGGACAGCCAGGGCTACAAAGAGTAACTCTATCTTGGAAAATCAAAAAGATTATTTCAAGTTTGCGTCCTTCAGTGGCTTCCTATTATACGTACATAAAAACTTAAGCTCTAACCCCTATTTTTTAAAAGTCTTGCAAGAGCTAGCCTCTGCTACTACTTTTATCACAACTGTATCAACCAAATCTATATTCTACTATTATTAGATGCCAGCCATATCAAGACCACTCAGTTCCTTAAATACACCTAAGTCTTTCTTAAAATGCTCTTTTCCTTCTGAAAGCCAAATCCTTCTTATCAAGGTCTAAAATTAAAAGGTGTACCCTAAGAAAGGTGCTCCCTTCACAACCAATACCATGAGAACAGGTACAACAAAGGAATTCCTGACAACCTGACAAATGACACTGGCAATAATCGTTCTCAAAATACATAGCTGCTAAATGGTGAGTGGGCCTGACTCATCGTTTAGTATGGTGCAAGGTAGTATATGTCATAACCACTGGTTAAATTATAATTATATATAGTATATAAGTATGAATAAATTTAATAAATTATGGAAGATTTGTTAGCTGAAATAACTACAATATGTATATCTCTTAGAAAAAGAATCGGAAAACTATCTAAAAGGGTGAATCTTACCAGAATTAATTTTGGCCTGTAACCACTTTTTCATACACTCTTGATGGACATACTGCAGGCTCCCTGTGCATTTGCACGGCTCTATCAATAAATTAGATGATGAAGCTGCTGCCATCTGACAAATTCTACATAAGTCCCCTTCTTCTTCATCATCAGAGTCCTCTAAAAGGAGGCTGAAAGAAAAGACACATAATTCAGAACTATCTTAATTCCTCCTAGGTAGCCACTTCATCATAAAGAATCTCAGTCTTTCATTTCTATTTATATCGAGTACGGCAAGCAACAATGAGAGTGACTTGAGAGTTCATCTTCAAATGGCTCACCTCTTGTTTTTAGAAATGCATCTTAAGTTCACCTTTTTTCAAAATCACTAAGATTTTAATTATTGAAGTATTCTAGGTTACTGGAAATCCAATAGTAAAATGGCAAACACATCATTTTGTCAACTGCAATAGAATTTTAAGGTTACTTCACAACAATCTTACTATATCTTTCTGATATCTATAAAGGAAGGATTTTAAAGCATACATTTTCTATTATCTTCTATTTAACAGGCTAACGTGCCATTTATATGTAAATTCACTTTTAGCAAGCAAAGTTTTGTGTTAAAATTGATATTTTGTTAGCTAACTGACGGCACATGAAAGAGGCACACAGTAACGAATGATGCAGCCTAGATAGTGAGTCAAGCTGGCAAGATATTACAGAAAGGGGTAGGTACACTGTAAAGTGACTTTCTGCCTTAGCTTAATCAGAAACATGGCTTTAAGCATAAACTACTCTTAAAAGCGCAACATTCTGATTTGTATTTAACACATTTCCCTTCATGTTTCAATTATATTTTACTAAGCAGATCCAATGTGTTTATCAACCTCAAGTCTTAAAATCCTGATATGTGAGGCAAAATACAATAAACACACAAAAACACGTACTATAAACTCTGTCAAGATAAATGCTCTTTTAGAACTATATTATCTAGGACGTGATGTGGTAGTGTATGTCTTTAATACACGTGGGAGACAGGAGGAGGTAGATCTCTATTGGTTCCAGGCCAACCAGGGCTACATAATAATGAGACCCTATCTCAAAAGCAAAAGAAAGCAAAACCAAGCAAATAAAACCAAAACCTACCTAACTAGGCAGAGTAGTACATCATTGTAAACAGTCAAGATCAATAAAGCCATCTTTGAAGGTAAGAAATCTAAGTTACAATCTTCAGATAGCTTACAATCAGAGGAAATTGCTATAGAGAACAAGTATTAAAACTAATATTACTAGGGGAGAGTAAATGTTTGTTTAAAATAAAAATGTGGAAAGTTTAAAATTGGGAAAATAGTCCATATTAAAATGTATCTTTAAAAGGGAAAATTGAGAAATAAAAAGTGGTAAGCCAATTAATTTAGTAAGGGCTAATACAGATTGATAATTTGCTACCATTTGGTTCTTCTTCCTAATTAAATTCCATTTAGCAATAATCTATCAATGGGGGGGGGAAATGATTTGCGTTTGTACGTATCAAGATAAATTAAGACATGTTATATCATTTCTTGGTAAAATTCATGCCCCAGAACTTAACTTATGGTTGTATTACCATTTGTCTGTAAGAAACTTTAAATAACAAGAGCTATTTTAAATCTTTAATCTGATCTAGCTTACAATGTATGTTGAATATTCAAATTTACCTTTCTTTGATTTTCTGCAGTTTTTCTGGGTCTCTTGAAGGTGCACTTTTAGCTTTATCATTTTTCCCATCAGCTGAATTCCAACCTGAAGGAATAATATCTACAGTAATCATGACATTGTCAGTCAGATTACTGCCAAGTGCAGGCGGGACTGCAAACCGGAATAAGGAGCCAGGAAGAATCCCTGTTATTCCTGGATTTCTTCCACCTTGAGGCAAATCTGGTGTGGAGCCACCTGCAGAAGCACTGCTTGATACTCCAGATGCTTGTGGTCTGCTGGCAGCAGCCCCAAGGGAGTCACCCTGTGCTTCAAGGTGAACTACTTCATTTGACTCTCTTCTGAAAATATGAGATCTAGGTGGCACATCTGATGTAGATATTCTTGAAGACTCATCTCTTCCCTCTCGCCTCCTTCTAGAGAACAAAGGTGTGCATCTATTTCTAAGTGAGGAAGACAACCATGGTCCTGTATTTCTACCTTCTGATTCTTGGTTAAAGTTTTCTGCATCTGGTTCAGAGCTATGATTTTGGCTAAGAGATGACAAACCCCACCTTCGCCTAAGAAATCTAAATCCCTGAGATGCTTCAGATGCCCTGCCATCATTAACTTCAGAAGATGATGTTCCATTATTCCGAGACTGCGAAGTCAGGGTTCTTGGAGAAATATAATTTTCAGAACTCAACGATCTTGTATTCAAGGAATCTTGACTAGATCTTCGTGAAAAAAAAGTAGATGACATGCTAGAAGCTATCCGTGATAGCAATCTCCTGGTTGTGCGCCTACCACCTTCATTGTCAGACGACTCCTGAAATGGTCTCGGAGATGAACCAACCCTTTCCGAATTGCTTACAGTTGGAGTTTCATTTCTACTTGAAAGATAGGAAAATGCAGGATGTGAACTGTTACGAAAAGATTCTGATTGTCTTGAAGAAAAATGTGATCTGAAAGAACTTCTACTGGAGTCCCTAGAACTTGGTACTGTCTGATGGTCAGAAGGCAATTGGTGATTGGTGGATGATGAATTCAACTGTAAAGTGCTCACTGCATTCTCTTTTGGTCTTGCTCCCTGTGAATATGAAGAAGGAACTCTTTCTTGAACATCTATTTTTGAAAGAAGGGAAGGTAACCAATTATGAAATAATTTAAGCATTACTGAATACACATTTATTGACTCCTGCCAAATTGAAAGACTAGGGTTTGAAATGAAATGCTATCTTATAATTAACAGTTTATAGGAAAAAAATTTACTTCTGAAATATTAGAGTACAAACTCAAAGAAGAGTACTACAAATTCAAAAACAGAGCTGATGAGGCAAAGTTAAATGCATTTATGGGAAACAGATACTGACACACAACTTTAGGCTAAGTAATACAGTGTAATGATTTAAAAAAAAAAAAAAAAAGCACTCCAGGAAAACAGTTCTCAAGATTCTTCTTATTCTATGCAATACATACGAAGATTACTTTACATAAGTGTTATTGCCCATATAATTTCATGATATGCCTTGCTAACAGGTAAGAATGTCTAGCCCTTTAACATTGGCTGGGAGCTGTGCTCAATAGAGGCCTCTGCTAATCTGCACTTTCAAAAGCAGAGCAGAGAGGAGGAATATTGTAAGCACTTGGGTGGCAGAGGGAGGATGATCCCAGAGTTCCAGGCTCCTCTGCAGTAAAAGGTGGCCTTGCCTCAAAGTCAACAAGATAAAAACAGACCTCCTTAACTGGTTGTTTCAATCTAAGTGGAGATAAACTACTACTCTTTTATGCAAAAACACTTTCAATATACCCTGTGTAAGAGGTACATTTATTACTGTACTAATCTATGGGAACCAACAGAAGAATAAACTATCAACAGGCCGAGTCTCTATATGCTCCGGACTGTGATTATAAGAAGCACAAATCCCACTCCTACGTGATACTGTTAACTCTGAGCAGTACTCTTCTCTGTTATTTAAATGTGATCACTTCTGAAAAGCTTAAGTTTACATACAGAGAGAAAAACTATACATTTCAAAGTTTAATTAAAATCAAGACAATCCTACAGTTCCACATAATCCTTAAAATGTTCAGGGGCTAGAAAGAGCACTAGCTTTTTTCGAGGACATGGATTCTATTCCCTGCACCCACACAGTGGCTCACAGCCATCTGCAACTCATATCTAGAGGATCTGTCACAGTATTGTCCTCCCTGGGCACCAGGCACAGTAGTGCACAGCCACACATGTAGGCAAATACACTCATACACATAAAAGAACTAGCTAGTAATACTTTATTAACATGTATTAAAAATTTTTAAAGCAGACACAATCCAAATAGTCAAGAACATGTTTTAGACTCTTTATATTTTTTAGATATAAAGATACTAAAAAAAAAAAAAATTACAGTTCTAGTATTTCCATATGAAATTAAAATTCACTTCATTTCCTTCACTGTAGTCTTATTAATGACATAGGGAACATTTGTAATTAACATATAAGCTATACTTAACAATATAGTTTCTACATACATGATGAAGTTGTGAAATCACTACTTCGGTGATTATAATCCATAAGATTGCTAATGGAAGAATCTCTTCTCCTCTCCAAATCTCTCCTTTCTCTCATCAAGTCTGTTCCAAATGAACCAAGTACCATTGATGAAGATCTGGGAACTTGACTATGCCTCCAAGAAGAATCTTAAAGTAATAGAAGAGGTTTTATATGAGAGATTTAAGGTTTTTGAGGCTCATCCATCTTTAGCAATTCAATGAAGGTAGGTATTATCATTATAGCTATCCCTAGTTATA
The DNA here is from genome assembly GCA_019843815.1 of Montemys delectorum. Classification (NCBI taxonomy): domain Eukaryota; kingdom Metazoa; phylum Chordata; class Mammalia; order Rodentia; family Muridae; genus Montemys; species Montemys delectorum. Next base: position 21,020 of record JADRCD010206251.1, read on the forward strand.
TAGCTACAATCACAAGCCAAGTTTAGCAAAACAAAATCATTTACTAATAAACTATTCACCTCTAAGTTATCTTCCTGCTCACCATTCTTCCTTGTGGTGCTGAGGACCTAACCCAGGATCTCAGATATGGTAAATCTATGTATGCTAAACAGTAAATCACCAATGCAAATCTATCCTTATACATAAGCTAAACATCTCACTCTACTCTGCCTGCCCACGCACAATGTAATATTATGTTAAAATAATTACAGATTAAAAATGCAAACTTGCCAAGAAACAGAACACTTCATAAAATTAATTCTATAATATATACTTCTACTCATTACTAACATCGAAATTTTGTTTCTTCCCTTTCTACCTTTAGAATCTTTCTTTCCCTGCAGTTTTTCAAGACAGGGTTTCTATGTATAACACAGCCTCGGCTGTTCTGGAACTTGTTTTGTATACCAGGCCAGTCTCAAACTGACAGAGATCCACCTCCGTGCTGCCTAGGTGCTGGGATTAAAGTCATACTTCACCTCGCTTGGGCTTTCTTTCTTTCTTTCCTAGCCTTAACAAGTCATTGAGGGAAAAAAAAAAAAAAAAAAAAAAAAATCACTCAGTTAATTTAATATTACACCTTCACATAGTGTAAGGGAACAAAAATGTCTCTGCAAAAATGTGCCTACAAAGTTGAGGTCAGCCTGCTCTTACCCATCTCACTGCTTTTAGCAATCCTAAGAGGTATAATGGCTCCCCTTCAAAGGTCTGATCTATTAAAATGTAGAGGAATTACTCATACTAATTCAGTTAGTAATGTATAAGCATTTTAACCTGGTCTACAGGGTGAGTTCTAGGAGAGCCAGGACTACACAAAGAAATCCTGTCTTGAGAAACCAAACAAAAGGCAGGCAGAAAGAAAGTAAAAAGTGTGTTATCACAAGTTCTGTCTCCTTTTACAACTTTTAAGAATTATCTAACATTTTACTGGAGGAGTTTCAGTAAGGAAGACTCTCCTGCTCATTTAACAAAAGATCATGTTTGAACACACACACATATAACCCTAAATATAATGTAGCAGGGCAGTGGTGGTGCACGCCTTTAATCCCAGCACTTGGGAGGCAGAGGCACTCGGATTTCTGAGTTCCAGGCCAGCCTGGTCTACAGAGTAAGTTCCAGGACAGCCAGGGCTATACAGAGAGACCCTGTCTTGAAAAACAAACAAACAAAAAAAATACCAAAAAGTATACAATGTAAGTAAGGAAGCAGTTTTGCCATTCCTGTATACTTAGTATGTGGGAACCATGACTTTCTCATTCCTTATTTAGAGCTCTTAGATTCAACTTCTTTTTAATTAAGAGTTTCCACATGTTATGAAAAGTATCATATACTATGTTTATCAGTTCAAAAACACACAAGGAAATGCTTAATGTTTATCAGATGTGGCTTTCATAGGAACACTTTAAAAAAATTTCTCTTTTAAAATACCCAACAAAATGCTCATGACTTTTCCAAGAACAGTAACAACACAGCCTTTAATCCACACACTAAGTTCTGGACCTGGCAGGGCTACATAGTGAGACCCTATCTCCAAGAAAACCACACCAAAAACAAAACAGCTTTTCTACCTAATTAAAATCTACTAACATTCTTTATATAAAGCAAAAAAGGCAAAATGAAGAGATGATTTCATTTTTACCACCAGTGTAAGGTGAAATTTTAGAAACTACTGAATTTCCAAATCCACTATTGGATAGAAACTATTTAATCCAAAACCTAAAGAAACTAGGGGGAGAGGGGGGGGAAGGCTTTGGTTCAAAACATTCATAAAGTAACTTTAACAGAAACTACATAAATTCTTACCTGATACTGTATTTAAACCACTTCCAATAGTTCTCCCAGCTGAGGTAGAGGCACAGTTTGTACAAGAAAGTTTAGGTCTTTTTGAATCGTGATCCCGCTGCTGGTTCTGAGACCGTGCTCGTGCTCCCTGAGTTATCTCAGACTCACTGTACCAAGCAGACTGATATGGTGATGCAGATGCTGATGCTGACTACATAAAAAAATTAAAAGGGTAACTGATGTTATATCTTAGATATTTCAAAGAAAATAGTTATATTCAAACAATCAAGCTAAAGGCTGTTGGTGATGTAGCTTCCTAAAAGGCAGGTGAGATGGTTGTGCTGGGAATTAACCCACAGTCTCTAGGAACCCAGGTATAAACTATTACTGAAAGAAATCTTGAGACAGATTAATCACCTAACATTAAAAGGAGGATATTACCAGCTGTATCCTTATTTTACCCACTGCTGTGTACATACACAAAGTCAAATTAGTATGCATTTTCATTAGAAGAGGATACTTACTACTTTGGTATTAAAGTAAAAAAAGTTTACTTTAATATGTTTCCAAATGTAGCTTTTGAATTTTAGAAAATATTTTATACAAGACTATAATCTCTTATCCACAATTGTGGAGTTTCCAAATTCTGAAAATCATTAACTATTTACGTTGTTTCTATTTTAACAATTTAAGATTATAGGATGCCTCAGGTGCAGCTATGTTTTAAAAAAAAAAAAAAAATCTAATAAATGTACCCATTTTTTAAATTTGACCATACATATATTCAAGTTAAAATCCTACCTGATATTCAGAATCCAGTCTAAAGGAAGAGTCTCTAGAATGATAGGAATCATTTAAACTGGTTCCTCTGTTTCCAGACACCATCCTAGCACTTAAAGAGCCAGAGGGTTGAACAGAAATTCTTCTTGGAATCCTGGAAGGTTTAGACTCCATTCTTAGGGTTTCCTGTGAAATGCAAACTTGTATTAATTTTATTTGAGAAGACATGCAAGTACCTCTCTCCCCTCTCCCCTAGATACAGCAACAATTTATTCTGAAAAGGTTCATTTAGTTTGAGACATAAATTAGATCTCATTAATGAAAAAGCAGCCATTCAAGAACTGCCCCAGCAAGTGTGTGAGCAGATCTTTCCATAACTCACACCTATTTGTAGAGGGGGCATGCTCTCAGAGCTCCTACAGTGAAAAGGAGAGGTAGAGATGTGAGAGTACACAATTCATCTGGGAAACAAGATGAATACTTGCCTCAACAAGGAGGGAGGAAAGAACTGATTCCAGAAAACTGCCCTCTGCGTATGCATGTATCAAATAAAATTTAAAATTAAAAGGATCAGCCGGCAGTGGTGGCGCACACCTTTAATCCCAGCACTTGGGAGGCAGAGGCAGGCGGATTTCTGATCGAGGCCAGCCTGGTCTACAGAGTGAGCTCTAGGACAGCCAAGGCTACACAGAGAAACCCTGTCTCGAAAAAAAAAAATTAAAAGGATCAAATAGTCAACTTTTTGCAACACTACTAAATTGTGAAACTCAAGCCCTTTCTCCTTAAAGGTAGATTTAGTAGCATCCAACCAAGACTACTGCTCACTTAACAACATGGAAAGATGTTCACACAGATCTGTCTTCCAGTGCCTGAACTTTTTCCTCACATACATTTGTCCTTGACTGTCATGCCATCCTTAATATACACATCTTTTAATAAACATACTCTCACATCCGTTTGTATATACCTGAGAAAGTCTATCCACTACCTTATCTAACTTTTGATAATCAGATTAAATCATCTTCTATGTAATTCCACTTTTCACATGTTTTTATTAAGTAAGATATCACACTACTTTAGACCGTTACGTTTGCCAGTTTATTTCCCTTCCTCAACAATGAATTTCTTTAAGTCAGGATCATTTAAACACCTCTAATCACTGCCTAAGTATGTAAATGTCCTGGCAGCAATACAGACTCCTGTGATCCTCCTTCCGGCTCTCAGAGATCCCAGCACCCACATCAGATGGCTCTAACTCCAGCTCCAGGGTATCTATCCATCCTCCTTCTGGCCTCCAAAGGCAACTGCACACACAGGTTCTAACCCTAACAACATGGGAAATAGGTACTTAAAACATACAAGTTTTAGAAAATCTTAGCAAAAACAAATATGAATCTGAGTGTGACACACCGCTATGCCTGTATCCTAGCATTCCAGAGCCCGAGACAGGACAGGCAAGCCTCAAGTATACAAGGAAAGCAAGTATCCAAAACAGTGTTTTCCTCTCATTTATCGCTGACATGATCTCTTAATTATAACATACATAAACTCAATAGCTGGCATTTACCAAACATCATATGGCGATAAGGAATTACTGATTATTCATTACTCATCTCCAAAACAACGCTGTGAGATACTTATTCTATTAGCTTGGCTTTCTAATAAAACTTGTTTAAAAATAATTATTGGAAAGTAATATTTTAAGTGAAATGACCTGTAAACTACAAAGCAGAGATGGAACTGGTTACATGGTGACTTAAAAGAAGTAGCTCAGTTGGTAAGGTACTTGCTGTGCAAGCATGAAAACCTAAGTTCAGGCTCTAGCACTCACATAAACGAAAGGGTTTGGGGACACACCTAGAATCCCAGCCTCAGGAAGACAGACACACAGAAACCTTAGACTCTGCTGGTGGAAATCTCTAAGCTCCAGGTACAACAAGTAAGGTAAAGTGCAATTCTGGAAGATACCTGATATTGCCCTCTGGTCTCCACACATTCACATGCCCCTACATAAACACATACAAAACAACCAACACACACTCCTACCTAATTAAATTCAGTTCATGTAGAATGTGGAACTGAGTACTTTCCATTTTTATAGATTTGTAATTAAGTTCCTAGATTTTCTTCAGAGTATATAACATAGAATAGCCATCATTAACTACCAGATCTTTACCTATAAACATATCACGTAACACAAATTAATTCTGACTGGCTCTAAGAACACCCAAAACAGCAACCACTACTGAGACAACAATCTGCAATTTTTTTTTTCCTCTCCTGTTTGCTCTTAACCTTAGATTAACTGTAATTATACATCATACCTCCAAAAACTTCCCATCCTGAACTATGGGAGAAAGTCATACCTGAAAGGTTGTTTCCAAAAACACTGAAAAAAACAAATACTAAATATAAGTTACTTTGGTCAGCATAGAAAGCTTGATCATTTTTATCTTTATTGACCTGCAATTTGTGCAGATCTATGTAAAAATTAGAAGTACAAGCCCACATTCTAGAAGCATCCATTTTTCAAACAAATGCTCAACTGAGGAACCACCTGTCTGATATTAAGAGTTCATTTCTTGAAAAAAATTCACGTAAAAGACTCCTTTAGAACAAAGGGTAAAGATGGTCACTGAAGACAGGTGCCAACTACCTTCTAATAATGTTGGCTTGTTGCTAATAAAGTTTTCTTAGTCCCTCTGCCTCGAGTCATTGTCTCCCATCAGAAGTTAGTGGAGTAAATTCTTGTGTGGTTCCAGCTGTATTTGCTTAACATTTGTGAGATTCTCTCATGCTAATGTCTCATATTGCATGTCACTGCATAGGAGTACATAGTTAATTTCTCCATTCTGCCAATGGCAGTTAGATTGTCTCTTATTACCAACATCATTTATATAAGGATACTGCCTTTATAAATCAGTAAACTTTGTGGGCTGGCAAGACACCTGAGAGGGTAAAGTTCCTGCTACAAGTCTGAGACCAAGTTCAACCCCCTGGACCTATACAGTGAAAGGAGACAACTAACTCACACAAGTTGTCCTCTGGTCTCCATATGTACCTGGACACACATAACCACACAAATTTAAGAGCTGAAGAGATAGCTCAAAGGTTAAGAGCATGTATAAAGAGGCCATTTAGTTCCTAGCCCCACATAAGGCACTTCATAACTGCCTGAACTCCAGCTCCAGGGGTATACCTCTGGCTCTCCCAGATACCTGCACATATCACCCCACCCCCCAACACACACAATTAAAAGTATTAAAATTTCTTAAAATTAAAATTTTTTTAAAGTTAAAAAAGTAGGGATCTATCTTCTGGAGACAGCCACATTCATTAAGATGACAAAAGGGAATCAAGAGATACCAAAATAATCTTCCTAGCTTTGCATTATCAACTATTTTTAAGATCAAAACCTGTCTTATCTCATCTTGCAAATTAGAATTCAGGCAAATAAGCAGAGCCATTTTACTACATGTCTGATGTGCAGCTTAGATAAGAAGACTGCTTTACTAAAATATTCAAACTTAAGACAAAACATCAGCAGTCTTTACAGCAGAATTTATTACATCAATCTATGTTTTTAAAAGATATCAGATAGTAACATTAAAAGGCTGAAGAGAAAGCAAGGCAGGCTGTACCTAAGTTACTCTATTTTACACTCAGTTTTCCTTTTGCTAGGCTGTCTTCAGTATAGGTGTTAAGACAAAATGAACAGGAACCTGTCTGGGCAGGTAGATAGCCATATTGGATACACAGAATGGGAAGAACAAACTCCCATACACACGCATAACCATGCAGCAAAGCCTAATATATTATTTGTGTTAATAAGAATTGCTATTTGTGAACTTACCAAAATAAATCAGGGACATATCAAATCATATCAGAAACAACCAGTTACTTAGGTTTATCAAAAACACCAGTCCAAACCAAAGGCGCACGCCTTTAATCCCGGCGCTTGGGAGGCGGGGGCAGGTGGATTTCTGAGTTCGATCAAGGCCAGCCTGGTCTACAGACTGAGTTTCAGGACAGCTTGGGATACACAGAGAAACCCTGTCTCAAAAAAATCAAAAAAAAAAAAAAAGAAAGAAAAAAGAAAAAAACCCACAAGTCTAATAAATGATGCAACCCTGACCTAAAACACACAAAAGGAAGGGTACCTACGACCATGGCATAGTAGCCACACGAACTTGCTATCATGACCACTTGTGGTACTTATCATTCTGGAGATGAGCAGGATTCTCCCATGCCATGTTCTTATGTCTGCCCATTTCAGAACTAAGCTAAGCTAAGCTAAGCTAAATTAAGCTAGGCTAAGTTTAGCCATGGGATCCTTCCTAAACTGCACATTAACCCCTTTAATTAGCTGTGGTGATTGCCTTTTAGTATCATCCCTAGTCTTCACTGTCATTATTGGCCACTTTAACCCTTTCTTGGTGTTTCTGTATTTGCTGAGTAAACCATGGAATATGTATCAGGTATTAACAGAAATTACTAAGAAGGGAATGTTATAAAGAACTTGTGAAATCAATGGTAATCAGCAAAGATTACCAATAAACCGAAGTATTTCAATTTATTATTAAATAAATTGACGCTGTGAAAGAACACAAAAATGTTGGTCTGTTTCTGGCTATGACAGCAAAAATCAGATAAGTCTGTAACAAGTAAGAAAAAAAGTAACATATCAAGTATCTTATAATTGTGCAACTAAGAATTTCCAGCAAATGAGAAGCGTAATAGCAATACCAGATATGGTTATTGCAACCCTATTGGGAACTACTATGAACAGGTTATCTGTTGCTCAAGCTTCATACAGCAAGAATAAGTGAATCCAAAACTTAAATTGTTAAAAAAAATTACTAAGGAACACTGAAGGCAAGAAACATCAAAGTTTGTTTATCTGGGGAATTGGAAATAGGAGGTCCAGTAACTCGGCAGAGAATGTGCACCTGGAGAAGCACCTAGAAAGAGCTGAAAGCAAAACATTTAACCTAACCAAAACCCAAACCAACAAAGACATCTCAGCATAACACAATTTCTATGGAAACAGTATGACAATTCCTCAAGAATGAAAACATAATTTTCATAAAACCCAACAATTCCTTCTTCTGGGCATATACCAAACCAAATCAAACCAACCTAAGCAACTGAAAATAAGGTCTTAGAATATCTGCACACCCCAGTCACAGCAGTACTGCTCACAACAGAGACCAAATGTCATCAGTAAAGGAAAAAACAAAAGTTGGTGCATACAATTCACTAAGATGGCTTATCAGGTAAAGGCAGCTGGTATCAAGCTGAATAACCCTGAGTTGGATCTCTGCAATCTACATGGTAGAAAACCAGTTGCTACAAACTGTTCTCTGACCTCCACGAATATGTTGTGGCACACACATGCCCACGGGCATACACATCACCCACACACTAAAATTAACTGGGTGTGATAGTGCACACCTATAATCCCAACACTCATGAGAAAGAAGCAGACAAATCTTTTCAAGTTCAAGGCCAGCCTGGTGAGTTCCAGGACAGCCAGATACACAGAAAAGACTCACAGAGATACACTATTCTCAAAAATCCAAAAATAAAATAGATGTAAATTTCAAAAAGCTTTAAAGGGGACATTCTGACCTGTGAAGGAATATTAAGCAGCCTTGAAGAAATTACACTTGGAGAAATAAGTCAGACACAAGACAACTATTGTATGACTTTACTTAAACACTTATCATAGTCAACATCATAAAGATAAAACAAAACTAAAAAGGCAGAGACCAAGGGGAGTCAAGATTTACTCCTTTAAAGTGTATACAGATGAAAAGAACTATGGAGATAGGCAGAGATAATGGTTACAAACTGACACAATATTTATTATAAATTCTTATTTCTTTGCTGTATAGATGGTTGTGAGCATTCATGTGGCTGTTGGGAATTGAATTTTTTAGGACCTCCGCTTCGGTCCCCCCCACTCAGTCCCTGCTTGCTACAGCCCAAAGATTCATTTACTATTATAATTGAGTACACTGTAGCTGTCTTCAGACACATCAGAAGAGGGCATCAGATCTCATTATGGGTGGTTGTGAGATACCATATGGTTGCTGGGATTTGAACTCAGAATCTTTGGTAGAGCTGCTAAGCCATCTCTCCAGCCTTAGAATACTTACTATAAAGTCTAGAATACTTACTATAAAGTCAACTGTACTCTTAAACACAACTAGGGTGGTAAAGTTCTATGTGATGTCATTTCACTACAATAAAAAAAAAACTGAGGAAAAAAGATGATGCATGAGGCTAAAAATTCCACTTAATTAAAAACCTGTATTTGGAGAGACAGAGCAGTCGGCAGAGTGCTGAAGCAAGCAAGCCACATGAGGACCTACATTCAATCCTTATTACCTATACAAAACACTGCTTCGATGGTGTGTGCTTTTAATCCCAACCCTGAGAAGGTAGAGAAACTCTGGCTAGCTAGCTGAATTTGAATGTCATTTAATAGACATAGACTCCCCCCACCCCCACACGCTTGCACATGCGCGCGCACGCATGCACGCATGCACGCACACACATAGACACAACAAACTCCTGAGTTATAACCAGAGTTTGACCTCTGGCCTTTGGAGAAACAGAACCTCATATTCTTCCCTCAAAGATAAAATATTTAATCACTGGGGGGGTGTGTTCAGGACTACCCACAGGTACTACCACTATAACCATTTTTCGTGTATTTTCATGAATGGATCAGTTAATCTATTTAACTGATTTTAATACTTTTAATATTAAAATTAATATTTGTAATAATCTATTTAAAAATTTTAAAAATCTACAGACTTGATATTGAAACCCAAAGTCTCTTTTCTGGTCCTGTGTCTCCAAATATTGTCTGGAGATTTACAATTTCCTATTCTTAACTCACTAAAAAACATAAGAAGTCAGGGCAAAAGCAATGGCTCAGCAGTTATGAAGGCTTGCTGTTCTTGCACAGGATCTGGGTTCCATTCCCAGCACCCACATGATAATTCACAACCATCTGCAGGCATGTGTGGCACACATATATACATGTAGGCAAATACTCATGCACATAAAATAGACCTAAATTTTTTAAAACAAACAAAAGCACATAAAATATATCTAAATTTTTTAAAACAAAAAAAAAATCAGAAGTAAGATTTCTAAATAATAAAACATTTGGAACACTCCCAAAAACCTAACTTGTTAGGGCATCACATGTAGCTAGCTCAATGTAAGAATGCTTTGCTTGGCATGTAGGACCCCAGCACAGGGAAGAAGAAAGGTAAGGAGGGCAGGCAGACAAAAATCAACCAAACTCACCCAAACTATCGGTGCCCCAAGTCCATTAGTTATCAAAAGTATGAAACCTGTTTTCCCTTAACAACAAGGAAAACATCACACACAACTACTCAATGAATTGATATTATATAAAAGACAAAAATAAAACAATAGAGACCATAAAAAGAACTTACAGATGATACGAGAAGGAAATTGTGGAGAAAAGGTCTGATTATCATCCTCCAAGGACTCAAAATAAGATGTGTAAGAATATGCAACAAGAATTGTAAGAGTTGGAGATTCTAAATGTAATATACTTAAAAATGAGAACCACTTAAAGGGACCAAGCATAAAAACTGAATCCAAACCAAAGAAACATTACTCTTCTCACCACTGTGAGAAAATAAAACAGAAACCATTGACAAGAACCAACTGCAGAGAGGAGGGAGACTATCCCAACTTACAGTTTTAGGGGTACAGTCTACCATAGTGGAAAAGGCTAGGCAGCAGGAGATAGAGCAGCTGGTCACAAAACATTAGTGAAGTTAGCCTATCAAAGCACAGGACTCATTCCAAGTGACTCATTGCCTCCAGCAAGACTCCACTTCCCAGAGGTTCCACAACCCTTCAACCCAGCTCCAGGTGGGAACCAAATGTTCTAATACAACAAATATCTAACATCATATCTATATCGTATATTGTGGCACTAATTCCAGGTCCTAATAACTATGCCCAAAATAAAATAGACCCAGAATAAAAGTGGTTTACTGATTTGTTTACACTATTCTAAGGACAAGGACTGAAGCTGCTAGTTTGTTTTGACGTGAGGTTAGAGTACTTTCATTGTCAGGTATGTAAAAGGTTCTCACAATGACAACCATTCCCAAGTTCACTTATCTGACCTTCCTTTCCCACCTATAGTATAAATTTTAAGAGTTATTTTTGTGGGGTCAGTCAGATGGCTTCCCATGGGTGAAGATGCCAAACCTGACTACCTGAGTTTGATCTCTGGGACTCACATGACTGAGAGATCTGTCTCTCTCAAGTTGCCCTGACCTCCATATATGTATGAACTCACACGTGTATAAAAAATAAATTAATTTAAAATATTTTTAAAAAGGTAACCAAGATTATCTGTGAATGGAGGTATGCTTCTACTTGAATGATTGCTAATATTTTGTCATGATAGTATAGAGGCTACTGAATTTTATTATGCTACAAGATGGAAGAACTTAAGGAAAAAGGACAATGATAACAAAAAATGCATGAAAAAATCCTGAAGTAGTTCTATAAACAAATCTCTTAGGAGTATAAATGTAAACAAATCCTAGGGGAAAAAACCCAATATTGAAATGACCAATTTCCTTCTAAGTAAGATGCACATGCTTCATTTACCTAGAAAAGTCTAAGTTTATGATCTCCAAACTGCTAATTTAGTATTATCACGTCAAGATAAGTTTGTCTGAAGACAAGCATCACACTACATTAACTCTGGCTGTCCTAAAACTCACTCTATAGACCAGCCTGGCCTCAAACTCAAGAGATTGATTGTGCCTCGAGAGTGCTGGGATTAAGTACTAGTGCCCATACCCACCTCCCAGGACACTTAAATGCCTACACTTTTTAAACTGCAGCTGTTGGGTAGTAAAGGTTATAGTCACCTAACTCAGAAACCTTCCCGCCCCCTGCTTTTTGTCATTTACATGCGTATTTGCTAAGTCCACACAAAACTGTTCACTACAAAGTAAAATTGTACATTGGAGATTTAAAGACATATATCTGGAGAAAAAATTTTCATGACACTTACAAAAATTTAAGTTTTATCAATGAATCTTCAGCACTAAGAAGTAAAAGCCTAGAGTATATTAACAAGCAGATGTGTTACTTTTTCAAGGTAGCTACAAAACTATAAAATGGAGGACTGTTATCCAGGATAAGGATTTTGAACTGGAAGACAACATTCATTAAAAGATACAAGTCTACAACTTTTTTAAAAGCACAATGCTTAATTACGTCTCCCATAATTTACTGTGACTGTATTCATATCTAGTTCTTGTAGAAAGTAACTCAGTGGGATATCTGTTCAAAACCTCTTGAGAGAAGGCAGAGTCCTTTGAGAAATATAATTTGATACTGTATGAAACTATTTTTGGCAATGCTGCTACATAAATTGATTGAATTTTGACAACGTAGGTATTATGTGAAAACTTATATAATTTGGTTGCATAAGTTGTAGGTCAAAAGCACCAAAAATACCAAAAAATAAAATAAAATAAAATGTGGTCCTTGAAAAATGTCTACCCAACAAAGATCTAGAAAAGTGTTTAAAAGTCCATTTATTTAACAGATTTTTATGGAATGTTTACTATGTGATGAGCATATAATTTTTTAAAAAGAGAATGGTAAGTTGAGCAGTACATTAATGAATTGTAGTCTAGTGAAGAACAAACTCCGTAAAGAAAAGGCATAACCAAGAATAGTATCAGAACACAGTGCAGCACTAAATCTATATGTCGTACCTGTGACTCTGAACTTTCAGCACACTGAACTGATGGTACTTTGAGGCTCACAAGAAGTTCCAGTCAAGCTGGGCAGTGGTGGCGCACGCCTTTAACCCCAGCACTTGGGAGGCAGAGGCAGAAGCAGGTGGATTTCTAAGTTCGAGGCCAGCCTGGTCTAAAGAGTGAGTCCCAGGGCAGCCAGGGCTACATAGAGAAACCCTGTCTGGAAAAACCAAAATCAAAAAAAAAAAAGTTCCTGTGCTCATATCCCTAAAAACAAGCAAGAACTGACAGGTATAAGGGACCACATTTTCTGATCTCTACAAACTGTTCTGAATGCAGAAAGATCACAATGAGCCACAAAGCCCTCACAGTCTTAAAAAGTGTCTGAGGTTGTCGCTTTATTGAACTCAACTCCCAAAGAGTGAAGTTGGGTAAAGATTCTCTGTACTATTTGATTACTATTTACAGAATCATCTATGTCTTTACTGTATCCTCACCTTACAGCATCTTTTCTTTCAGGTTTTAAATTTTATTTTAGACCTGGTATGGTGGTGCACACCTTTAATTCTAGCATTTGAGAAGCAGAGACAAGAGGATCTCTGTGAGTTTGAGGCAGTCTGGTCTACACAGTGAGTTTCCAGACAACCAGAGCTACATGAGACCCTACCTCAAAAACTAAAAATAACTAGCTACATAAAATTTTATTTATCCTGAGATATAAAGCCATTTTAATAGTGATTGATAAATGCACCAAGAGATATGTGTACAATTCCCAAGTTGGTATATTCTGACAAATCAGAAGCTATCAGTTTGTTCCAGCTACAACTTAACTTTCTCTTGCTATAGATAAATTCTGAGAATCTTAGGAAGCCCTTCAGAGTCCTCTACAATTAGTTCATGCTTTTAGTGGTCTGTTATATACTACCCAAAGGGTCTTTACACACTTACATACACACATTCATCAACAAGATTAAATATATTCACATCTATTCCATGGAAATAAACTTGAATTCTTCTTTTAGTCCATGTCCTTTAAAGAAAAAAAAAACCTGTCATCACCAGATATGAATATTTGAAAATTAAATCTCCATCTGATAGTTGTTACCTACCAAGTTGCCTGTTAAATATATCTTGTTAAAACAGTTATAGGCCTACTGTAAACCATTTGTGAGATGTCTCAAAAAAAAAAGTTTGTGAGATGATTTTTAACTTTAGCATTAATCACACGGAGCCTACCTTACACCTAAGAGAATTTCAAGAACCCTATATCCTACTTCCTCCACACTCTGAAAAAGTACATGTTGGAAATAAGCTGTTAAGGGAAGGCTAAAAAACTGAGTTTCTGCAAAGATCCTGTATTGATATAAGGTAGAAAGGTTTGTAGACAGTGAGGAGGGGCTATAAAACCCACTCAGCTAAAACTTTCTACCAATATAAGGCAGAGCTCAGCTGGCACAAGGGACAGAGGCTTACACAAAATCTGACTGCACTCTAGACCCCAGAATAGACAGAAGAAACAAACACTTAAATCATCCTCTCTCAAAGACAATCAGGCACAGAGAGCATGCCTGAGATGGGAGAAGTACCAGTAAGATGGAAAACACTTCCCTAAATATGATTTTGCTCCAATTAGTAAAATGCAAAAGCAGTATACAGGCAAAAAAGCCCTTGAGACCCCTCTCTGGTATAGGATCTTAAAACAACTACTACTGAGGTTGGGGCTAGCAGGAAGGCACATGACTCCAAGCCTACCATCTGAATTCGAGCCTCTGGACCAACCTAGTCCAAGGGAGAGAAGCCATTCCCACAAGCTATTCTGAGCTTCACATGCAGTCTGTGACTCACATGCACACACAAAATAAAATGTAAACAAAAGAAAAATCTGAGGTCAGCACAATACTATTAAGAAGCAAGCATACAACCCTCTAGCCTCAAACTCACTAAGGACAAAGCAGTGGCAGTCTACTGCTGGAGGAGCTGCTAGGCAAACTCAAGCTAAAGCAACACTATCCATTACATTTATATATACCCTGGCAGAAATAGAGCACACAGATACAAACTAGGATAATTAATATCACACCTACTTAGAAGGCTGAAAATGATTACAAAACCCTCCAAATGTGGGCCAATGAGAAGACGGTTCAATTCCCAGAATCCATATGGTTGAAAGAAAGAACTGGCTCACACAGGTTGTCCTCTCATACGTACACAAAATAAAGTTTTACAGAAAACTAAACTCAAAATGTTATGGAAAACACTGGTTTCCAAAAAAAGATGAAGACAACTTCATAGAAATATCTGAAATGACCTTTTGATGACTTAAAGTAGGAAAAAAAAAGGGGGTGCTTTCCACATCCAATACTGGGTGGCTCACAATCATACTCCAGGGCCCCTTCCGGCCTTCACAGGCAATCAACATTATATGTACAAATATATAGACACACCCAGGTGGAAGCTGTGTGGCAGCACCTATCAAACAGCTTATTGGGTAAAAGCACCTACTGCCAAGTCTCATGAGCCTGAGTTTATTCCAAAGAAACCACCTGATGGAAGAGAAAAAGGACTTCTCAAAGTTGTCCTCTAGCTTCTACATGGGTACTCACATACCTACAGGCACATAAAATAAAAATTTTAAAGATAGAATTTTTTAACTGAATAAAATTAACAGCCAGGCATTGTAGCGCAGGCCTTTAATCCCAGCAGTTAGAGGCAAAAGCAAAAGGATCTAAGGTTGAGGCCAGCCTCATCTATATAGTGAGTTCTAGTGAGACCATGATGATGCTGTTAACAAAGTTCTGAAAAAAAAGTTGGACTAAAAAGCCACATTAAGCCTGACCCCAAGTTTTGATTCTGCTTCCTATTCCAGCACTCTAAAGAACACTGTGTCCTAAAAACGTCCTAACAGTTTCATTCAGGTATGTCAAGTCATACAGTAACATAGTACATAATCCTAGACTAACAAAAAAAGATCCAACCCATCTATATCAGCTGATGTTGTCTCCTACACCTAAGTCTTTTCCTATATTTTAATGCACTTACTAATACAAACCTAACACATTTATTAGTAAAATTCATTTACCACTTTCTTTCCAAACCAAGATACTTGAGTTTTGTAGGAAATAAACTGGTCACTGCCTAATTTTAGCACACACCAAATTCAAATAATTTGTAGAAAAATGGTGCAATGTAAGAAGCTTTGAAATCTCTGTGTGGTAGGATTCTGTATTTAATTCCTAATGCTCAAGTTTTTCACCTACAAAATGGTGGGTGATACTGCTTTCAAAAGTGTATTGTAAGATTACTGACACAGTACATTTGAGCAAATACTAGTTTTTATGAAACAATACTGAGAGGAGTTTCACATAAATAGCTCAAAAAGTATATTGGCTTTCCTATTTTTTTTTTTAACTTTGTGTATATGAGCATACTGTAGTCGTCTTCAGACACACCAGAAGAGGACATCAGATCCCCTTACAGATGGTTGTGAGCCACCATGTGGTTGTTGGGAATTGAACTCAGGACCCCTGGAAGAGTAGCCAATATTCTTAATGACTGAGCCATCTCTCCAGCCCAGCTTTCTTATTATTTGAAATTTGCCTTTATCATATACTAAAAGACTTTAAGAATCACTCAGAGACAATCCATTCTCTGCAAAGAAACTTCTACAAATTTAGTTACCCTAATATCTTTACAGTTAAAGCACTTACTGCTCTTGGCAGAGGACTGGGTTTGGCTCACAGCACCTACCTGGCAGCTCAGTCATCTGTACTTACTCCAGGTCCAGGGGATGTGATGCACCCTTTTGACCTCATTGGAATCTCACACACGGTGCACATGTATAGAGCCAAACACATAAAATAAATGAATAAATCTTAAAAAAGGAGTGGAGTTAGGGCTAGGGCTATAGCTCAGTTGGCAGAATACTTATCTTACCTGCAGAAATACATGAAATTTGTGGTTGAAAGCTCCTGTAATCCTAGTTTATATTATCTCAGCACCTAGTAGAGACATGTGTATTAAAAAGTCAAGGTCATTCTCACATATGTAAGGCCAGCTTGGGCTAGAGACCCTGTGTTAAACAATAAATGAGGGAGAAATTGCCCAATGTGTAAAACATTTTCTGCTCAAGAAAAAAGACTTGAGTTTGGATCTGTAGCACCCACATAAAAAAACGCACATCTGAGCTGTGGAACGAAGACAGGAAGATGCCAAAGGCTAGCTTTCCAATCTATCCTACGACCAGTGAGTTCCAGGTTCATTTAGAGACTGTAAAGACTATCTCAAAAAAATAAAAAAATAAAAAAAAATAAAAATAAAAAAAAGGTGGAAGACGGTAGAGACATTCAGATCCCAGACACTGACCTTGGGCTTACACACACACACACAAACACACACACACACACACACACAGAGATGGGCTTGAGAACCCACATACCCATGCATACACAACACACACACAAAATGTAAACAGCTGTTTATAACCTTAGCATCCAAAAGATGCAGTGCTTATAAAGATGAAGTCAGTCGCAAAGCAGCGCTTACATCGCCTCACCTGTGGGACTAAGTTTCCTATTAAATTCTTTTTTTTTTTTTTTTGGGGGGGGGGTTTCAGAGACAGGGTTTCTCTCTGTAGCCCTGGCTGTCATGGAGCTCACTCTGTAGACCAGGCTGGCCTCGAACTCAGAAATCTGCCTGCCTCTGCCTCTGCCTCCCAACCGCTGGGATTAAAGGCGTGCGCGTGTGCCTGCGCGGCACACCACCACCCAGCTATTAAATTCTTATACATACAAAAAAGTAAGAAAAATTAACTTCCACATAACCAACCAACAATGTTAAACAAATTATCATTATTCAATCAGACTGACCTACTTACCATTTCTTATATTATTTTAAAGCAACTGCAATCATAGCATTTTAAAGAATGTACATTGTTAAAATGATCTAAATCTGTAACAAATTGTAAGCTACAGCTACGACTTTCTCCCATCCCTTAGTCTGAATGTATCTTTGCAATGCCACGGTGATGTTCTAAACAGTACATGGCCAACTTTCCCTCTTCTACCCCTTAAATGTAAATGTGTACTGCAAATGATACTGTAGGATTTGAAAATGTCCTAAGAGGTCTTCTAGCTTCCATTTTCATTCCTCAAATGATACTCTAAAACATAAGACCATAAAAGATCACATAGAATATCAAGATCCAAGTATCAGCCAACACCACTATGAGGCAGGAAAGAGAAATGTGGCCAAATGAGGGAAGCCCTTTGAGACACAAAACTTCTGGGGCCTTTTAGAAAAATCTGATACTTAGCTATCATATGCTTACAATATTCCTATTTTTTAAGGTATTTTAAAACTATTTTTGAAAGGTGAAAACAGCATCTTCATTGGAAAATCTAAATGATCTTGTCTATCAGTTCTCCAGCACTTACAGATAACGTATTCCTTTTGAAATGATTTTACTATTGAGGTATCACAATTCAATCTTCATTCAGCAACTACAAATCAATTTAGAGTTCTTCACGCAAACTCAGAAATACATGATTGCTAGCTTTTTACAAGCTTAGCCTCTTTACAGCTGTTGGCAAAAATGGGCACAGGGGAGTAGGTGATTTTAAAACCTGCTGTTCAAACTTATCTAGTCTAACCAGTAGTCAGAGGAAATACACTTGGGAACAGGTAAAACCAGCTTTGGCCACATTAAGTTCATGTTAGTGTAGAAAATTAAAAAGCACAAACATCAAATCTCAGTCAACTGTCAAGTTATAAAGCAATTTTACCATTTCTACTCAGTCCTTTTGGATTCACTCCCAGCAACTTTACTAATACTTTTTGCAAAAACATAAAAAAATAATAATAAATGGCTTAACTCAAACAGAATTCTCCTTTAGTGATCTAAGAACTTTAGTAGGAATTTGTTCATTTTTAAGTTGTGATCTAATTTGGCCCACTGTTGATCTATAGTTTACTAGCCCATGACTAAATTTGGTGCTTAAAGGCATGGCTTGATACAAACTTATACATTCTACTTAAGTCTACCCAGGTTTTTTACAGACACACACAGAAGAATGTATCAACAAAGATAATCTAAAGATAGTTTTCCTTGAGTCCAACTGCTCTTCCTCCATCCCAAGGCACAGGGCACTGAACTTCCTAATGTAGTACTCAAAGTCTTCCCTGCTGAGCTCTAACCTCCCTACCTAGGGAAGAAGCCCTGTCACCTCCTAGGGCCCAGCCAGCCTCAGTTTAGCCTAAGCTCTCTTTACACCTCACAGTCGGCCCCGCACAGTATTTACAGTAAGGCAGTAAGGTGCTTATTCACACAGTTGGTCTGATGACTAAACAGTGAGTGAGTTGTAGGAAGATGTTGCGTCAAGCTCATTCCTGCAAAGGGAAGCTCTAACCTGGTAACCAAACAATGCTTTGTATTATTACTTGATAAATTCTCCACTCTACAATTTTTTTCCTAAAATATATTAAAATGTGGATATAACAGATGACAGAGGTGAGATGGATATGAAACTAATAACATCTGGCTGCGTAAATGCTACAGATGACTCATATCCAAGTTGATTATCCAAAACCTTCCCGTAGAACACAGAAAAATCTGTGAAGCTATGTGGGGAAACAACCTTCTTTATTCCAGACACCTGTCTTGGGTTGAGGTGTCTTGACTAGAGCTCAGAGAGCATAAGACATGTGACCCACCGTGTAACTGAAAATAAGGTAATGGAGGAGCACTCAATTCATTCATATATATATATATATATATATATACACACACATATGCATGCAACTGTCAAAGAATGAGTAAAAAAGAAATCTACAGGCATGGTAGAAGGGGGGAGGGAGATGGATGGTGTTCCAAACATTTAGGACAAAGCTAGAGCTGTGTGGTAGTGTTGGATCTGGTGGCCCACTCCAGCAATCCTGGAGCTCAGAAGGCTTAAGCAAGAATACCTTAAGTTAGAGGTCAGTGCCAGCATGAAATACAAACCCCGTAATCAACCCATATATACATGAAGCTATTGGGACACAACTCATAAAGTCCAAGTTTTTTTTCTGACCAGATGCTTGGTTATAAACTGGTGGTAAATTCCTTTTCTTTGTAGTCATTAAAAATCCACAGTACAAATATTATGCCCTGTAGTGAGCCTGCTGACTGACTGCTTCATACACTATCTCATTAAAAACAACAACAACAACAAAAAACAAACGCATCCTAGGAGTCAAGGGAACTCATCTCAACTAGGAAATCTGAAGAGGTTTAAAAAAAAAAAAAAAACAGAAACAAAACTCTGGCCACAGCGATGCCAGTGTTTGATTCCATTGCTACTGCCTCGGCCCTACCGCACGACTGCTGCTTCACACACACTGGGGCTCCTCAGAGGAAATACTGACCCCATTTCTGGTTATCTTGGGAGATTATATACAGAATCTACCTTTTGAGTGAGAGTACCGATGTTCGATTTGTCAGTCAGGACGGCATCTCGGTACTCACCCCTTCGTTCTGGATACAAAAAGGTGGGGGTAGAAGGGAGTTAAGAAATAAAGGACATTTAAAACAATGAAAACTACAGAACGGCGTGTGACCCCAGGCCCGCTCTTTAAATTGTTTTCACACCGGTCGTGACGTCGTGTTTATGACCCGCACGGATTTCCACCCCCCCTTACACTAACATCTACTTTTGTGGGTGGGGGAGGAAGGAGGATGGGTGTTCATTGTAGTGGTTTCGATATGTATGTATATATATATATGTGTGTGTGTGTGTGTGTGTGTGTCTGTGTGTGCGCTCTTCACTACGCAATATCTGCAAGGTGAGGGAGCATTTTACTACTCACGCCTCGCGTGTCGAGAGTCGGCCCCAGACCCCCGCTCGCCCCGGCCTCAATCAGAAGAGCCATCCTTTCTGCCCCACACGCCAGTGTCACGCCAGTGTCGCGGTGCGGGGCCACGGGGAGGCCTACCTCCACCTACTCCGAGGGGCTGGGAAAACGACCGAAATCCCGGCTGGGCCGACCCCGCACTACGGCCGCCCGGCGTCGCGGGTCCCCGAGAGAGACGCACCATCCGCCCTCCCTGCCCCCGGGGTCCCGGGGTGGGGGTGGGGTGGGGGGGGAGGCCCGCACTCCGGTGCTCCCCTCCCCCCCCCCACCACCAACGCCGCCGCCACCGCCGCTCTTTACCCTCTTCCACCGGGCACTCCGCAGGGAGGGTCGCGCTCGCCGCAGCCCCACCGCCGCCTCTTTCCTCGCTGCGCTCGGTTCCCGGGCTACGAGCCGAGCGGTCGGCCGACGAAGCACAATGGCGGCCGCCCCTCCGGATGCGGCGCAGAAGTGGCCGCCGCCGTTGGCAGCCCCGCCCTTCCTCCTCCTCCTCCTCCCCCGCCCCTGCGCGCTCTCGCCGGCTTCTCGCGAGAGCGGCGGCGCTGCGGGGGAGCCGGGGAGCCGCGGGCGGGCTAGACGTGCCCCGCCGCGGGGTGGTGCTCTGACTGCGGCAGCCGTTGAGGGCCGCCTCGGGGGAAGCTGCGAGGCGCCACGGTAAGCGGCCGCGGCTGGTCGGCGACGTGCGGGCGTGCGGGCGCCGGGAGCGGCGCGGGAGGCCGGGCGGGCCGGTCGCCGCTCCGAGTGCGAGGGGCTCGGCGCCCGCCTGGCTCCCGCGTCCGCCGCGGGCCCCTGCGAGGCCCGCCGCTCCGGGTCCCGCCCGGCTGGTTGCGTGGGTGGATTTTGTTTTCTCTGCGCTTGGCAAGTGGCGCAGTGACTGTTTACGGAATGGAGTCGGACGCTGCCTTCCCCCCGCGCCCCCCCCCTCGAACCTCCCTGGCGCGTCCTCCCTGCCCAACCTTGTAGGATTTGACAGCTCTTCCCTCCACCTACAGCCTTCTGATTGATTCGTAAACACCCTGCTGGCAGTTTCCTTGGAGTAAATAAGTTGTGGTGATGGTGTATTTTTTTTTTTTCTTTTGACGATCACTTCTGAATCTTAAAATCGGGCTTTTAGGCTCTTGAGAGCGCAGCTACAGGTTTTGCAGCAGACGTTCACTTATTTTAGAAAGAGCGAGGGAATCTGTGACGTAGTCTCTGGTGAATACGAGAAGAAACTTTTCAAAAACCACGGTAAATGTGGTAAACTAAGATGTAAATGAGGACTAAGAAATGTAAAAGAATATGGGAAAGCCGCAAATTACGTGGCATTTCAATGATGGACCAAACACAAGTTGTTTTAACGGTAAGTTCTCACTGAAACTTGGAAGCACAGGAGGGGGGCACTTGGGTTTTTAAGTGACCTATTTGATTTAGTGTGTGTGTGTGTGTTTGTTTGTTTGTTTTAAAGAATCCCTTGGATCCAGAAAATTCCACTAACTGAAATGCCATATGTATATGGGTTTGTCATTTCATCTGATCAAAGTGGAGTAGCAGTCTGTAATCATCTTTGTCTCATTTATCGTCACTCATTACTATAATAAATTTTAGTACAAACTTAAGGGTTTGGGGTTTTTGTTTGTTTTGTAATTTTGTTAAAGTTTGATACAGATGTCATCAATGTAGACAAAGTGTCTGGTAAAGGATAAAATTAAGTACAGATTACTTTAAGATTTAATTTGTCCTTTTAAGAGAAATAATTGATCTATTCTGTTTAGCCGTATAACACCCTTAAGAATCAGAATCCATGAGTTCAAATCGCAGCACTTCGTCTGATTACCTTTGTCTTCAGCAATTCTTTAAAGTTGCTAAGTATTTCTTCTTAACCCAGGGTTCCCTAATCCACGATGCTGCCTAAACTTCATGGTGGTGTTGAAAGGATTAAATGAGGTGATCTGTCAGTTCTTAGAACATAGCAAGCATTCCATAATTGTTAACAGTTACATTATGTGTCTAAGCCACCACTTGGCCTTTCTGGAACTTAACATTGTGTAGATCCCTTGAACATCTTTCTCAAGTTTATTTTGTGTTAAGAGGATCAACTGCACCATTTTCCTGAGCTATAGTAGACAAACTATATGCTTTACTAGGAATTATGGATATAAGCAGGTAAAATAGACTATATTTTCCAAAACAATAATCAGAGCAAAGGGTTTGATAGGAAGCATCTGAAATCAGAATTCCTCTAAACAAGCTAGACCCAGTCCCTTTGGTTTGCAGCATTCTCTCACTTAGCCCTTTGATGATCTGTCCTTACAACTGAAAGGAATTCAGAACTCCTTTCTGAATTCAAATGTGTCTGTTGACCTCTTGCCAACACGGTTTCACTAGTTTCCATTTCTTTACTTCCTTAAGACAGTGTCTTAGTGGCCTTTATTCGCTTCATCCCTCTGCTTTATGAACTTGTCTGCCATCTGGCCATGGTCATACAGCCCTGATTCTTGGGCTTAAGCATTGTTGTTATTGTTTAATCTGCTGGATTACTTAGAATTCTCTTTCAGATATTACATTTCAAGTTGCCTGTTTTGCTCTGTACCTTCTTGGGAGCTCCTCTATGCATTCTTTACTGCTGAGAAGATGGGGTGATGTTAGCTTCTTGCAAATTGATCATTTTCAATTATAGGTTATCTTAATCTTCTGACAAACAGGTTTCTCCACCATGAGACAAGTATTTACAGGACCTTTTTGGGATACCAATTTCTTCTAAGATGAAAATCTTATTAATCCCTAGGCTAGAGAAGGGAATCTGGGGTCATCAACTAACTTGACAATCTACTATTTAAATTTATAGGTAGCGCCTGGCATGGTAGCGCACACCTGTAATCCCAGCACTCGAACTCAGGAGGCGGAGGCAGGAGGATCACAAGTTCAAGGCCAGCCTGGGCTACAGAGTTCCAAGCCAGCCTGGGCTATGAGACTCTGACTCAAATAAACAAAAACTAATAAAAATAAACATATAGGTAGGTCCCATTTTCTAGAATAAGGGTCCCTATTTGTAATAAATGTTACATGAAAGTCCTGTGCTGTACATTTTTGATAAAAAGAATTCCTTTTGTGCCAAAAATTGTAACCCTTGTATTTAATGGTTTCATACATTTTTAATTTTCCTCAACAATTTTTATTGAAAAAATGCAAAATAAATGAATATCTAAAAACTTTCCTTTAATTGACTTCTGCTTTTTTTGGCAGCAAAAAAATTTGCTCTCCAAAGGTTATATTGAAAGTATAAGAACATGTGAAAATGATGCCAACTTGTAACCCTGAGAAACTGCTCTCACACTGTAACTTCAGCATAGGTCTCATTCTTAGAGACTGCAGTCACTCACAGTTGTTCCAGACTCTGTCCTAGCGAAGATGATTTCCAATTCATGGGCCACAGTTTCCTTTTACACTGCTTAAAACCTAGAGTGTGGGGCTGGAGAGATGGCTCAGTGGTTAGGAGCACGTGGAGTTCCCAGCCCCTACACCTAATGTCTCACAAATGCCTGTAGCTCCAGCTGCAAAGCTTCTGATTCCCTCTTCAGCCTTCCAGGGCACTGTCTTAATTTGCAGGAGCCCTTGTACTGACACACATATACAGCTAATTCAAAATATAAATCTGAAAAGATTAAAATGTGTTTAGTGAAAGCATCCACCTCTTATTAATGATACAACTAGGGTTTGGAGAACTTGGGCTAAATCTCACTCACCAGCTGTTACTGTAAATACCTTTAATGGAACAGTCATGCCCGTTAGTTTATGTATTGTCTATGTATTAGTCAAGGTTCTCTAGAGAAGCATGGACAGTCATATAGCACACATTATCTGTCACTTACCAGGAGATTTACTTTAAGGGTTGGTTAATACAATCATGGTGGGTGGCTGACAAGTTTGAAATTTATAAGGCAGGCTGGCACGCAGATCTAGGAGTCTTTGACAGCCTTGAGGGGGAATTCCCTCTTTCTTGAGAAACCTCAGTCCTTTGGAGGCTGATTGGATGATGCTCATCTACACCGTTGAGAATAATCCCCTTCACGTACGGTTAGCAGGCTGTAGATGTGATCCACAAACACAAACTTCCTGCACAGCATCGGCCAGACAAGTGTTGATTGCAGAACGGGGTACTGAAGTCTTAAATCAACACTGTAAATTTAGCATCATGTGTGTATGATTATTTTCTTCCTACAGAATCAGAACTAAGTACCTGAGACAATACTCACTGTCTGGTCCTGTATTCATAACACTTCTTGTTGTGGGAACAAAATATCTGACAGAAGTAACTTCTGGAAAGAAGGGTCTGTGCTGGTTTTGTGTCAATTTGGCTGAAGCTGGGGTCATTTTAGAAGAGGGAACTTCAACTGATAAAATGCCCCCTGTCAGATAGGCCTGTGGACAAACCTGTGGTACACTTTTTTTCATCAATGATTGAAGGTAGGTCCAGCTCAGTGTTAGTGGTGGTATCCATGGACTGGCATCCTGGATAAGAAGGCAGGAGGAGCAAGCGAGTAAGCAGTATTCTTCTGTGACCTCTGCTTCAGTTTCAGCCTCCAACCATGACTTCTCAGTGATGGATATTAATGAGGAACTGTACTCGAAAAGTCTTTCCCAAGTTCCTTTGGTCATGGTGTTTTGCCATAGCAGTAGAAGCTCTAAGACTATAATTTGTGTCACAGTTCACTGTGGAACTTTATCATGGAAGGGAAGACATGGTGTTAGGACAGTGAGGAGGCTGGTCTCCATGCATCTGCAGTCAGGAAGCAGAAAGAAGCTGAGTGCTGCTCTACTCAGTCCCTTTTCATTTAGTCGGGGTCCCCAGCCTATATAATGATGATGGCTCGATTCAGGATGGGTCCTCAACCTCAGGTAAACCTATCTGGAAATGCCTTTTAGGTATGCCCAGAAGACTGGCTGTCTCATAAGTAATTCAAAAGACCACCAAGCTAACAATGAAGATTAACCATCACAGGTTCTTTACAGAAAATCTGCAAACTTCTGGAGGGAACCACAAAATCAGATTAATCACTATTCCTGTAATACAGTCTAGACAAGCACATATGTACACATACATGCATACACATGACACACACTTCATTGTGATAATAAGAACCACATTTGGCCTCCATTGCCTGTTCATATTTCAAGAGGCTGGAAGCAGAAGCAATTACTGATAGAGATTCTGTGGGTAATCCCTCTGAGAAGTTTGGTTGCATCCCCTTAAGTTTTTACTTGAGTTCTATATAACTGTGTATGTATGTATGTGCGGTGATTAGCTTTAATTATCAACTTGATACAGCCTAGAATCACCTGGGAACGACATGGTTGGTCAGCCTGTGAAGAACTTTATTGAATTCATTGGCCTGGGAAACCCCACCTGAAATGTGGGCAGCAGCATTTCATGGGCCGAGCCCTGGGTTGAATGAAAAGAGAGCTGGACGAGCAATTGCCTGTGTCTGTTGCCCTTTGCTGTGTGCTCTTGACTGTGGATGTCCTGGGACCTCTTCTGTCCAACTCTTGCCCCTGGGACTTCCCTGCCAGATGGAATGTAACCTGTAACAGTGAGCCAGAAGAGCCCTTTCTCTATTGAGTTGTGTTTGTTACAGTATTTTGTCATGGTAATAGGAAAATAAACTAAGACATTCATGCACATTTGTATATAGATACATTTTAAAGTATATATAGTAATTACGTTTCATATCCTAGCTATTTTAATATAGGCTTGGGAGTGTCTCTCTTCCTTCCTTCCTCTCTACTTTCTGCTTTGTAATCTGGCTCTACTGCTTCACTAGCATGCTCTGCAGTTGCACTGAGAAACTCCGGTGTGGCCTTCCACTGTTCTCTGTGCACTGGTCTCTGTACACTGGTCTCTGTGCACGGCCATGTAGTCAGAAAAGAGAGGATAAAGGTAGGGTTTTAACAAGATAAAATTTAACTATGGATCTTAAGGAACTAGGGAATTGTTTAATTGTTTACTGGGAGAATATTGCCCTAAGGTCAACCAAAGGACCATAAATTAATAAATAACATAGTACAATGTTTAACTACTAAAACTAAATAACATGTAGAAATTTAATATAAATTTTACCTAGACATCTTTAAAAATAATCTAGAATATTCTATTGTGTGAGATTAAGAAAATGTTCATCCTGTCCATTAGTTTAAAAAAATCCTTTAGTAGAAATTTCTCTTTTTAAAAATTTCCTATATATACATTTAGTACTTCATCAGACTGTTATTTTTTCTTCAACAATTCAGCATGGTTTTATTTATTTTTATTTCATGTGCATTGGTGTTTTGCCTGCATGTGTGTCTGTGTGAAGGGGTTGGATCTGCTGGAACAGAAGTCACAGACTGTTGTATGTAGCCAGACTTTGGCTACTTTGTGGGTTCTTCCACCCTCTCAACCCCCAAACCCTAGATAGAAGAGAGGAAAATAGAAGGGGAAGGGGACATTATCATTAGACTACTTCCTGCTGATAAGGGGCATCATGTTCCTTGGGACAAGTTTGAGCTTCTTCGTCGGGATACCTACTTTCTTCTTCTTGTTTCTTCTTTGCACACAACAACCAACCACCAACCCACCCCCTTGGGGCTCTAGCATGTATATACCCTCTGGAAAGTCCCCAGAATTCCAACCGTCACACAACCGCAGAAACTATCTGCAGCTAGCAAAATCACACCCCTGCTAGAGCATGAGGCAGCTGCTGTGAACAGTCTGAAGCAGCCCCATTAAATTGAAAATATATTCTTTTAATAGTTTTGTCTGTTTCAAAGAAACCAGAACTAACTCCACAATTGTCCCTACAGTTGTGAGCTGCCATGTGGGTGCTGAGAATTGAGCCTGGGTCCTCTAGATGAGCAGCCCATACTTTTAACAGTTGAGCCACCTTTGCAGCCCTGAAACTTCTCTTACTATTGTTTATAAATTGCACCTCTGCTGTTAGAGAAGTACTATAGCCTAACTACAGCAAAAACTGTGTGTGAAAACCTTTTACAAAAATTTGTTTTTCTTTGTTTATTAGTGTGTGAATGGATGATACTATGTGACTGTGGGTGTACATGAGGTCAGAAGACAACTTGCAAAAGTAGGGTCTCTCCTACCATGTAGATACTGAGGATTGAGCTTAGGGCATCAGGCTTGGTGGCACACACCATTACCTGCCTGGGCATCATACCAGCCTATATGTGTTGAACTGTAATGGCCAACACAATCATTAAAAACTGGAGACTTTGGAAAGTAATAAAATCATAAGAGCAAAGCTCACATGGCCCTGATAAAACACTTGAGGGCTGGACATAAGGTTGGATAGTCCTCTAATCCCAGACTGGGGAACCAAAGCAAAATAAAGTAAAATAAAAATCAAATTTCCAGTTGGAGACAAGCCTGAATTATAATGTAGGACCCTGTCCTAAAACAACCAAATGCACGGGGGTGGGGTGGGGGTGGGGGGGTGGTACAGGAGGCTTGAAGGAATTGATTTACTCTTCTACTGTACCACTTAATGAAGACAAAGAAGATCTAGCATCCCTTTCTATTGGAGAACACAGAGCTGCTCTTGGGAACAGGATAGCCTCTATGAGATACCAAACCTCTAAACACTTACATCTTAAACTTCCCAGCCTCCAATAAATTTCTACTATGCATAAAGTTCTTAGTCTATATTATTTTGTAAACACCTAGGTCTTAAACTCCCCAGCCTCCAGAACTGTGAGGAATAAATTTCTACTATGCATAAATTGTTTAGTCTGTATTATTTTGTTATAGCAGTACAAATCTAGTAAGAGAGGTAGCAGGTTGTAGCTGAATGGCCAACTTTTACTTAAATAATGATTTGCTACTATCTATAAATACTAGGGCTTAATAACAAAATGATTAACCTATTTCTATGCTGCATCTTTTAATAGCAAGTCATTGAAGTATGACTTTTTCCAACAATTTAAAAGGAAGAAAATAATACTTAAGGCGTTGGGGATATAGGTCTTTTGATGGAGTAGTCACCTAGCATACTTGAAGCATGCATGTCCAATTCCCAGGACAGCACAGAACTGGGACCCTTGGTATCCTTGCCTGCAACCCTAGCTGTTATGCCAGTACTTGGAGGTGGAAGTGGAAGAGTCAGAAGTACAGAGTTGGTCTAGGCTACATGGTGAGTTCAAGGGACATATGAACATGACCTTACCTTGTGAGGAAGGGAGGGAGGGAGGGAAGAAGGAAGGACAACACTTGAAAACTGTTTTAAAGATGTTTAAGTTATGTATATACATGTGTGTCTGTGTTGGTGTATGCATGTGAGTTGAGTATAGTTGCAAACAGAAGCCACAATTCTATTCTAAATATTTTAATAGCCCGGCAGTGGTGGTGCATGCCTTTAATCCCAGTACTTGGGAGGCAGAGGCAGGCGGATGTCTGAGTTTGAGGCCAGCCTGGTCTACAGAGTGAATTCCAGGACAGCCAGGGCTATACAGAGAAACCCTGTCTCGAAAAAAAAAAAGAAAGAAAAAGAAATATTTTAATAATTGCTCACTTTTTCAGATGTACCACTACCCTTTTTTTCCACAAGAATTATATTTTTAAAATCTTATACATAAAAGATGGAATACACTTTTTAGAATAAGTGTGTGAAACTTCCTCTGTATTTGTCATAACTACCTAGGCTGTATTCTAGAAATACAGTATTAATGCTAAATCTCACGGTTTTAAAATTCTTTCTTCTTATGGTGCTATGGTTTGAATCCAGGCTATTATACATGCTAGGCAAGCATTGGACTACTGAGCTATACCCCAACCTCAAAGCTTTTGAAAAGGATGTTTACTTAAAAGAACCATGGCAAGTTATTTAACATTATGTTTGACGGGGCAGTGGTGGCGCACACCTTTAGTCCCAATACTTGGGAAGCAGAGGCAGAGGCAGGCGGATTTCTAGGTTCAAGGCCAGCCTGGTCCACAGTGAGTTCCAGGAAAGCCAAGGCTACACAGAGAAACCCTGTCTCGGAAAAAAAAAAAAAAAAAAAAAAATTATGTTTGTGCTTTACCTAAGATAAAGGTATAGATAATTTTTAAATTATTTGTATTCTGTGTGTACATGTATGGAAGTCAGAGAGCAACCTTGTGAAGTTGATTCTCTCTTTCACCATGTGAGTCGTGGGGATTAAGCTCACGTTGCCAGGGTTGGTGTCAGACACCTTTACTCACAGAGGAACCTAACTAACCCTAAATTTCTTGTTTTCAATTAAGCATGTATGGATATGCCTGTGGGGGGCACATGCATGTGAGCTGGTGCCATGGAGTCCAGCAGAGGGCAGTGGATGCACCAGAACTGTAATTAGTGGCTGTTGACAGCTGCCTGATACAGGTGCTTGGACCCTAACTCAGATCCTCTAGAACAGTTTGTACTCTCCAACCCCTTTAAATAATTTCAAAGCTTTTAGTAAATTGATACTTTAATGTGGTTGGTAAGACATGGAATTTTAGAACATTATCATTTGCTGTTATTTGCCTCTGTAACTGTGACCTATAACTGTAACTCTATAACACACCTTCTGTTTGCTTTTCATTGACAGCTTGAATTATTTTTTAGAATCAAGTGGTTTCCACGTAGTGACAGTATTAACAGCTTATCTATTTCACACTCAAAAGAACAATTAGAAGTCTATCACAGTTTTATTACTTGACATCTTCAATATTTTAGAAAAGTTTACTGTTCTTTACATTTGGTTTTTTGCCTTGTAATGCCACACAAGTAAATATCTTACCACCATTGGCTTCTACAGTGCAGTGAGGAACTGTGATCAATACAGTCCTGTGGTCTCACAGTAGGGATAAGTTCTGAGAAGTACCTTGTGAGGCAGCTTTATTGTTATGCAAACTTTTTTTTTTTTTTTTTTTTTTGGTTTTTTCTGAGACAGGGTTTCTCTATGTAGCTCTGGCTGTCCTGGAACTCACTCTGTAGACCAGGCTGGCCTCGAACTCAGAAATCCTACAAACATTATTTATTGAACTTGTAGGCAATGTAATCTTATGAGACCACTGTGACATATGGAGCCTGTTGGGAAACATCATTGTAACACCTGACCATAAATATAGAGAGGAAACCTTTAAAATAGCATATTATAGGCTTGGGATATAGTTCAGTAACGTGTTTGTCTAGTGTACAGGAAGCTGTGGGTTTGGTCCCCAGCACCAAGTAAACTAAGCAGCTAGCACAGATCTAATGCCAGCACTCAGGAAGTGCAGGCAGGAGGTTCCGATGTTCAGGGTCATTCTGCATCATAGAATGTTCAAGTTTGAACTACATGAGGCCCTGTCTCAAATAAATAAAGAGCATATGAATCAAATTGTGGATCTTGTACTAAAGTTTGGATGAGACGAAGGGTTAGGCCTCAGAGAAGAAAGCAAGAAGAAACACTGGGTCACTGTTCATCTCAGTGCTGAAGCAAAACACCAGCAGGTATGCACTGCCACTTACCACATGCTCTAGGAAGAATAGACTTTAGAAATTCAAGATCTGTTTCTAACCCTATCTTTAATAATAGCTTTGATGTGGTTAAGCCAACTTCAATATTGACTTGCTGTATAATGCAAAGACATCTGCTAGGAAGGGTGTGACAGTCTTACAGAAGCTGTAGTTACATGTGGTCACCCTCTTTGAGGAGACAGCACATGTCTGATTCTAACCTGCATTGTTTGTTCTGTCAGCACATGCTACTTCTGATGTCTGGAAATACCAAAGAGCAGTCCTGGCCAGCTCTGCGCACTCGGTGTGTGCTGATGGCCTCATCACACTCTTCATCGTGTTGACATTTGTAGTTTGGTTGCTCATGGAAACTAATCTCATAGCGTTGCCTATGTACTAGTATGTATATGATGGTAAAATATTTATTACTAAAATAGCTTCAGTTCAAGATACTATTTCATTATTTTAAAATTTTTAATAGCAATTAAAAATTTTAAGTTATTAGTGCTTTGGAAAAATATGTAGGCTTTAATTTCTAAAAACTGATAAATGGGAAAGAAAACATTGATTCAGAGGATTATTAAAATCACTTATAATATAAATGTTATAAGAAAAGTTGAACATTCTGAATGTAAGAGGTAGCAATACTTTATAATAAAATATTTTATGTTAGAAAACAGATTATTTTTTAGTACTATATAATAGTATTTGTTAGAATGGTCTAAATACTTTTAGGGTATGTGAAGAAGTAGTAGTTCTTAGTAAAATAAAATGCTTTTAAATTCTAGGGATGGGTCTACTGTGTATACTGGGCAGGCAATCCACCACTGTGCTATGACTTTAGTCCTCTATACTAAAAACAATTTTTTAAGATTTATTTATTTGTTATTTATATGAGTCCACTGTAGCTGTCTTCAGACACAACCAGAAGAGGGTATTGAATCCCATTACAGATGGTTGTGAGCTACCATGTGGTTGCTCGGAATTGAACTCAGGACCTCTGGAAGAGCAGTCAGTGCTCTTAACCACTGAGCCTTCTCTTCAGCCCCTACTAAATATTTTTTTATGTTGAGGAGAAAGAATAGATTTTTGAAAAGTAGATTTTTTTCATGACACCCGTAGCATATAGCCTGAGGCAAGAGGATTGCCACATAAGCCCAACTTGTGCTACACAGTGAGTTCAGCACCATGCCTTCAAAGCAAGACTTTGTTGCAAAGAAAAACAGAGAACTGATGTAAGCCAGGTCCATGTCCCTTTATGTAAGCCTGTAATCCTAGAGTCACCTGCCTACGGAGTGAGTTCAAGGGCAATTTGGGCAGCTTGCCTCTAATGAGGGCGGGGCATGTAGCTCAGTGGGAGAGAACTTTACTATTGGCTAACAAGTCTAGGATCATTCCCCAGTGGGGAGGGAGGGAGCGAGGGAGAGACAGAGGGGGAGAGGGAGAGAGGGGGCTGGGAATGGAGAGGAGTAAGGAAAAAGAAGGAAGGAGTCAAGGAAGAGCCCACAATGAGTGTTCTGGCATGTGATAGCAATTATAATATATATTGGGCAAAATTACAGCTACTTTTTATGAAGTCTTTTCATTCTGACAACTCTGAGTACTTTAAAAACACTAATTAAGCTTCTCAAAACCCTCGTGATATATATAATTTAAATAATTAGATATTTCATATAAAAAAACAAACCTAAGAAAGTAAAAGTTATTTATGTGTGATCACATAGTATTTAACTGATGGAAACTGAGTAATTCTAAATTCCTGTGAATCAAATATAACTCGTATGAAGCAAAACCAGTGTAGCAATACCTAAATTGCAGCCCCATAATTTATGTTTTTAATATTTATTTTTAATTGAGTATATGTGTGCAAATGTATGTCAGCATACACATGGACCACAGGTGTTGGATCTCCCGGATCTGTAGTTATAGGTGGTTATCTGAGGCCTGATAGAGGTGCTGGGAACCAAATACTAAGCTCCTAAAACAGGAGTTTATTTACACATCTTTAATGAATATTCTGGTTTAATTTCTGTTAAACATAAACATATTTACATGAGATATTCATATTTAGTTTTAATAACATGGCCTTTAAGTTGATTTCTTGGGTGCTTTTGTTGTTGTTTTGGGGCTTTTGTTTTGTATTTTTTGAGACAGGCTAAATAGCCCTGGCTGTCCTGGAACTCACTCTGTCCACTAGTCTGGCTGCCTCTGCCTTCCAGGTGCTAGGATTAAAGGCCTGTCTGTGCTCTCTTCTTTTAAACATAGATCATAAAAGACATAATTGTTTAAGACTATGAAACATTTTCTTAAATAGACCTGACGATAAACTCTTTATTAAACTTGACTATTTAAATAAAAACAATTTTCCTAATGGAAAATCTTAAACAAAAATAAGTAACTCCTCTTGATTAGAGGAATTTTGGATCTGGAGAGATAGCTCAGAATACCTGGGTTCAATTCCTAGACCCATATAAAAAAAAGCCTGCTTAGCACATGCCTGTTTTGCCAGCCCTCTGGAGGCAGAAGCAGTAGAGTTTCAAGTTCAGGACTAGTCTGGGCAAGTAAGGCCCTGTCTTTAAAAGACAGAGGATTAGCCTAGGGGGTGCGGGTCAGTGATAGGTCCCTGGAAACAGAAGAATGCTTTCAATAGTCTCTCACTGCCTCTTCTGTTCCAACTAAAGAAATCAGTTTTATGGAAGTGTTGGGCATTCTAATTTTACTTGTTTTCAAAAACATAAAAATTTTTATTCATTGTTAACTGATTTCTTTTCAAGAATGCCAAGACAAGAAAGAAAATATTTTAAACAATTGCAGAGTAGAAAGAAGCTGACATGTAAAGAATGAATTCGAGCCCCACACCTCACACTGTAAACATGATCTACAGTACATAAAAGATCTACATAGTCAGAGGTATGGTAGGACTTACATATAACCTCATGTCTTGGGAGATTGAAGTAGGAGGGTTACTAGGTAAGGGCAGGCTGAGCTACACAACAAGACTGAAAAGAAAAAAACAAAAAACAACAACAGGAAACCAATCAAAAACCTAGAACAATGGAAAGAGAAATAACCTAACTTTAAAGATTTAGGAAGACAACCACCATAAAAGATACTTGACATCAGTCATTTGTGGAATGTAGATGAGAACTACAATGAGATATCTTTCATATAGTAAGACAATAAAAAGGTAAATGTTAATGGTGACATGGAAAACTAGAACCATAGTACATCTTTATTGGGAATATAAAATGGTGTAGATACTTAGGAAAATAGTTTGTCAGTTCCTCAAGGGTTAAATATAGTTACTGAAAGGCTCATTAGTTTAATTCCTATAGATGGTATGGACTCAAGAAGATGGACCATGTATCACAAAGGATCCAAAATAAAAATATCCATAATATTATCCATAGTAGCTCCATATGTAGAAACAACCTGTGTTCATTGACCAACAAACAGATAAACAAAATATAGCATATCTGTGTGCAGTGGTTAATCATCATTTTCAAGTTGGCTAGATTTAGAATCACCTAGGACACGCACTCCTAGGTGTGTCTTACAGGGGCATTTGCAGAGAGTTTAGCTGAAGAGAGAGAAGTCACCCTGAACGTGGGAATGACATCTCTGGGCTGGCAAGGGCCCTGGGATGGGTCAAAGGGGAAAAGAGAAAGCCAGCTGAGCACTCTTTTTCTGTTTTCTGATCTGCCAAGGTATGAGCAAATTCTCACTACTGAAACCGTAAGCCACCCCTCTGCCATGTCTTCCCTGTCATGGTGAGCGATATCCCTAAACTGTGAGCCCAAACAAATCCTCCTTTAAGTTACTTGTTGGGTTTTTGGTCTCAGTGATGAGCAGAGTAACTAATGTAGCCTGACTCATCCAGAAAATGCTACATGCCTATCTTAGTTAGGGTTTTACTGCTGTGAACAGACACCATGACCAAGGCAAGTCTTATAAAGGACAATATTGAATTAGGGCTGGCTTACAGGTTCAGAGGTTCAGTCCATAATCATCAAGGCAGGAGCATGACGGCATGGGGCAGGTGGAGCTGAGAGTTCTGCATCTTCATCTGAAGGCTGCTAGTGGAAGATCCAATTCCAGACAGCTAGGAATAGAGTCTTAAAGCCCATACCCACAGTGGCACACCTACTCCAACAAGGACACACCTCCAAATAGTGCCACTCCCTGGGCCAGGCATATACAAACCATCACAATGTCCTAACATAGAAATCTTGAAAATGTGATTATAAGTGAGAAAAGCCAAATATAAAAGGCCAATATCCAGAGCATACCCGTGTGTGGCGATGGAAACAGATCTGTGGTTGTTGGAGACTAGGAGAAGCCTGAACTGTAGTAGAGGGAATGCCAACCAATAAGTGTGGGCTTGCTTTCCAGGTAGTGATGACTCTCTCCAGCTAGATGGCAGTGGTAGTTTTATGCATTTGGAGATGTGCTAACTGCACATCCCTAAAATCCACAAATTATGTTATATGTGTTCATTTGGATAGGAATGCTTTTACAAGGACTATAAGCTGACCTGGTAGCTAGAAGTCCAAGATGAACATGTCATAAGAGTTTATTTCATTCTCAGGCAGTTTCCTTCTTACTGTGTGCTTGTCTGGTTACCCTTCACTCTGTGTCTTGACTGCCTCTTCACAGACTCCTAGAAGGAGAATACTCATAATAGATAAGGCCCACCCCTATACTGACCTTCTATCTTACCCACTTCCTTTAAGGCCTTACCTCTGATTCAGCCATGTCCTGTGGTCCTGATATTAGGAATTCCACAAATGAATATGGAGCTGAGAGATAGTGAGGCATTCTACTCCACAACATGACATTAAAAGATTAATGTTATGGTACATGAATTATATCTCAGGTTTTAAAATATGAGACTCATGCTGAGGATAGATCTGTGCTAGAGTATTTGCCTAAGCATGCAAACAAACACTCCTTGGTTGGACTCAGCTTTGGGAAATAAAACAAAAGCCTTAAGTACCTACATTCTAACTCTTGAGTCCAATACTATGGAAATGAAGTGCAAAAGATGATGTCTAAGCTAAACTGGGAAAACCTCAGTTAGCAACAAGGAAAATAAAATACTAAATAGTGCTGGCAGTGGTGGTGCACACCTTTAATCCCAGCACTTGGAAGGTAGAGGTAGGCAGATTTCTGATTTCGAGGCCAGCCTGGTCTACAGAGTGAGTTCCAGGACAGCCAGGGATACACAGAGAAACCCTGTCTCGAAAAACCAAAAACAAACAAACAAACAAAAAACTAAATAATAACCATATCAAGGAGTGTACAGAAATTATTGTAGAAAACTTTAAAACATAAAATATATAAAACTAGATTTGAACTAATAAAAAGACAGTTCTAATTTATAACTGTAATATTACCTATATAGAAATACACCACAATTTGGTTTTAGATTTCTGTATGTGTAAGTGTGCATGAGTTTTTTTGGCTGCATGTATGTATACACATGTTGTGCGTGCCTAGTCCCCATAGGAGCCAGAAGAGGGCATCAGATCCCCTGGACTAAATAGGTGATTGTAAACAGCCATGTGGGTGCTGGGAACCAAATACACATCTCTCCATCCCTCCCCATTCCCCTCCAACAAGACATTCTTATGACACTAAACAAGTTGATAAAGAATTTTTGTTTTTAAAAATATGTAAGAATATCAGGAATTGTCCCATGCATACATGAATGGTCTACTATGTTAATGCATGAAAAGTTGACAAAAATACTTTTAAACTCAGAATTTTCCGTCTTGTCTTAGATACTAACTAAAACGATACTAACTACTCACAAAATGTAGAAGGGGGGTCCTTCAGAGTGGACACACATCCTTACCAAGTTGCCATTGCTCTCAGCAAAGCAACAAACATACATCCTAGTAGCATCACTAAAAAGAGCTCTCCCCCTGAGATAATCCTGAAGGATATGTGACATAAAGGTAAACATCAAAAAACATTGGTCACATAAAAATTGAGTGATATTTCATAGTGCCAGTTAGAAAAATCACATGTTGAAATTAAGCAGACCCACAGTCTATACATCAGTGTGCTTCTACTTAGTCAACCTAGCCATTTTGGAGCTGCAAAGATTTATATTGAGTTTCATGCTTTCACTACTGAATATATTGTAAGTACTTATTTAACAGCACCCCCAAAAAGTCCATTACAAACCTAGAACTAGAATAACAAAGTTAACTTTATATCCTCTTTTATTGATTGATTTTTATTGAAGAACATTTTCTTTCATAGAATATATTCTAATCATGCTTTTCCCTCTCCCCACCTCTTCTAGCCACCCAACTCCTTTCTTACTCTTTAAAAAACAGAAACCACAAGTGAAACTCAAGAAAGTCAAACAAACACATACAACAACAGATCCCACAAAAACACAATCTGAAATCAAAATATACAAGCAATAAACCAATAAGACAAATTGGAAATGTCTAATTTTTTTCTTTGCAAGCAGGTGCCAATGGCAGATAACTTTCTGGTAGGAGTGGGAACCAGCATCCACCTCCCCTTCTCAGGGCTGGGACCCTGTCTAGCTTGTCCCTGTGCTGGCTCTGTGTGTGCTGCCACAGTCTCTGTGAGCTCAGATATACTTCAGTCCTGTTGTGTCTGGAAGACAGGTCGGTCCCCTTGGAGTCCAAGGTAGAGAAGAAAGCTGTTTGCTGAGCCGGGCGGTGGGGGCGCACGCCTTTAATCCCAGCACTTGGGAGGCAGAGGCAAGAGGATTTCTGAGTTCAAGGCCAGCCTGGTCTACAGAGTGAGTTCCAGGACAGCCAGGGCTACACAGAGAAACCCTGTCTCGAAAAACAAAACAAAACAAAACAAAACAAAGCAAAACAAAACAAAAAAAATTGCTCTTTTCTCTCCTAACACTTCCCGTCACCAACTGATGTGCCGACAGTTTAACTTTATCCATCTTTAAGATTTATTTATTTATTTATTTATTAATTATGAGTACACTGTAGCTGTCTTTAGACACACCAGAAGGCGGCATCGGATCCCATTACAAATGGTTGTAAGTCACCGTGTGGTTGCTGGGAATTGGACTCAGAACTCTGGAAGAGCAGTTAGTACTCTTAACCACTGAGCCATCTCTCCAGCCCCAGTTTAACTGAGGATGAGGAGGAGAACAAAAGGGAAAGAGAGAATAGCATATTTGTAAATTCTGGTACAGGAATGGAAAACCATTAAAGTGTGTGCCTTTGCACAAAGGAGATGGATTTGAGCAGGAGAGGTTGTGAGGAGAAAGGTCTTACAATTAACTTCTTCATGTTCCTTTTGAATAATCAGCCCAGAGAGCATCATTAACAAGGTCTGTGAAGCCCTGGTAATCCAGCATCCCCACTAAAGTAAACACCTTTCTCACCTACTTCTGAAAGCTTCCAGACCTGCCTTCAACTCCTCTGCTCTCACCTCAATCTAGTAGCTTCATTCTTGAGAGCAGGGTGGATGTGCTACTGCACTTTAGTATGTAAGCCATATGAATCTCTACTATCCTGCCTCTTCTCCAAATTACAAATTCTAGAGTACATCTGCCTATAGTCTTTTTAATAAGGAAAAATTGTAGATCTTTACTACTGTTATCATCTGGCTTTTCTTGCTGCAGGTGAAATACCTCCTGTTGCTTTTCTGTTCTTTATGCTTTTAAGATCTCTCTTTATTCATATCAGTCACATGTCTGTCATAAACTATGTGAGTATGACTGCCCTATTTGATATACATAGTGTTATTTCAGTCATTAATTGCATGGAAAAATTTAGAATTATTCTGTCTCTGTATATTGTTACCTTTGGCCTCTTCTTCCTCTCCTCTCCTCTCCTCTCCTCTTCTCTCCTCTCCTCTCCTCTCCTCTCCTCTCCTCTCCCCTCCCCTCCCCTTCCCTTCCTTTCTTCCCTCTCCTCCTTCTCTTTCTCCTCCTCCTCTTCTTCCTCCTCCTCCTCTCCCTTCTCCTCCTCCTCTTCCTCTTCTTTTCTCTCTCTCTCTCTCCCTCCCCTCCCCCCTCTTTCTTAAGACAGTGTCCCATCTAGTCCAGGCTATCTTGAGACTGTAGCTGAGGATGATCTTGGATTTCTGTTCCTCTTGTTTCTACTTCCCAGCTCTGGGAACTATAAGCATTTCCCACTTGGTGCCATGGTGCTGGAGATTGAACACAGCTTCATGCACTCTGGGCAAGCACTCCACCAGCTGAGCTCCACTCTCTTACCATAGTACAGAAAACTCATCCTATACTTGCCAGAGACGGTATTGTCCAATTATAAGTGGGTTTATTTTTTCTCTCTTAATTACATTTTTCCTTTGTTTTCATAATGAGCAACCATGTGCTCTAATAAAATAAAATAAAATAGTAGGAGACAATCTGTCAGCCTCTTAGAAAGCTAAGCATGTACTTCTCATTTAGCCCAACAACTTCATTCCTAGATACTGATCCAAGAGAAATGATAGTTTCACATTCACATGAAAGATTATACATTGATATTTCTTATCAGTCTCCTTAATATTTATCTAATAGTTGAAATGTCTCCAAATCCTTCAATTTGTGAATGGTTGAACTGAGATACAACCATGTGTGGAAAATTCTCAATGATGTAATAAGCTACAGTTAGTCCTTCATGCTTGAGCTTCTTCATCTTTGGATTTCAACTGTAGGTAAAATGCATTTAAATACAAGCAGTTTTATAAGTACTGTGCATCAACGGGCTTATCCTTTTTCTCCCAACAATACAGTATAACAACTATTTGCACACAGTTGACACTGCATTAGGAATTATAAGTAATGTAAGGATGTTTATAGTACATGGTAAGATTTGTGTAGGCTTTATGCAAATATAAACACTTGTGGATTGCTTTTAGTACCAGTGAGGGTTTCTGTATCTAAAACCTCCACAGATACCAAGGAGCAGCTCTGAAAAATACAACGATGTGGGTGCATTTCAGGGATGTCATGAGATGCAAAAGAAACCAGATTAAAAACCTATATACCAAAAATATATATATATATATATATATATACCATAATGTTTATATTTACATGACATTCTAATAAAGGGGAAATTATACAGATTATTGATAAGTGGTTGCCAGCATTCAGGTGGCAGAAGAGCTGCCTCCTGTGATAGACTGAACAATGGCTTCTAGAAAGGTCCACACCTTAATTTCTAGAATGTGAGATCGTTATCTTACATGGCATAGAAATATTGTCAGTGTGATTGAAGATGTGGTAGTTATCTTATATTAGCAGGGAGAGTCCTGGATGTAGTCACAAAGGCTCGTAGGATGGGCAAACAGATTAATAGGAGAGAGAGTGCCAACGTGCAGGCAAACATGGTACTTTAAACCAGAGTGGCAGCCACTAGAAGCTGGGGGAAGCCAGGAACATTCTTACCTGAAGCTTCTAGAAGGAGCCAGCACTTGTTACACCTTGACTGTAACTTATTTAACTTGTTTTACATTTCTGACATGAGAAACCAAAACTTTGCCAACACCCATTTTTTTTGGCCATTCACTATAGCAGCAACCAGTAAACTAAGAGAAGAATAGGAGTATACATCCTTGTGACTACTCTGGGCCACACTGGATGAAGAATTACCTTGGGCTACTTATTAAATGCACAAAGACTATCAAAAGCTAGTAAGAAATCTGTATGACTGGGCAGTGGTGGCACACACCTTTAATTCCAGCACTCAGGAGACAGAGGTAAACAGATCTCTGACCAAGTTCTAGGACAGCCAGGGCTACACAGAGAAACCCTGTCTTTTAAAAATAAAATAAAATAAAATAAAAAACGGAAAGAAAAGAAAATAGAAGAAAAAAGAAAGGAAGGATGGAAGAAAGAAGGAAAGAAGGAAGAAAGATATAATCTACATGGGATCCTATTCAGAAGATTTGGTTTGGTTTGGTTTTAAGCAGATCTCAAGTTTGTAATCATTAATAAAAGAAATGAACACTCGTCTAAGTAATCAAATCTCTATTGCTTTATTTGTATTATAAAAGTAAAAGAAAAGAGGGCAACATAAACCCAATGGGGATCTGCCATTACATTAGAGAAACCCATGAATCAGCCTCTGTGTGCGATGGTGGAAGTCTTAGTGCGTTCTTAACACTCTCGTCAAGTACTTTGATTCTCATTTTCCTTAGTGTGCCTCATTCTAAAAGAGGTGTGGACATATGTAGATGTGGGGTGGGGGAGCAATGACGTGAGTAAGGCAGGAGACTGGGTAAGAGGCTTCTCCAAGTTCAGGATCAGCCTGTGTCAAAAGAACAAATAATAAAAATTAAGTAAGTCAGCAGATATTAAAGGAAATTAACGTTCTGATTAATTTCAGTAGATGACTCTTTCAGCATAAGGTTTTCTCCTAGGTCATTGCTTTGATTAGCTAGCAGGCTCAGGTTAAACAGATTACTCTTCTCACGTTTCTCTTCTTCCTCTTGCTCCCTAGCAATTTTCAGGCCACCTTCACCTGTGCCTCTGTGTAGGCACAGGCTTCATGAAGTCATCTCTGGGCTATTTTACTGCAGTGTTGTGGGAGGACACTGCTGCTCTGACAGCAATACATGCTCACAAGGCTGTTTGTCATCTCCTTGGGTCCACACTTTTCTATAGACCTGAAGCCTGGGGCTGCCTACTGATATCGTATTTCATAGTGTTCTGGAGTAGGAGTAACAGGCAGTATATCCTCACCATCATTCGGCACTTGTCTTGACTAGCAAAGGGTGAACGGCTCTCTTCTTCCTTCTGAGACATGCAGCATATTGTTGTAGAGTAATCAGAGAAGCTGGATTTCCAGCTGTTTGCTGCGTGGGTTGGACTGCTGACTGGAACAGTCAGAAGCAGCCTGTTTGTATTTCTCTTCAGTGTTTTGATACTCAGCTATATTTATTTCTGTTTGAAGTGCCTCCTTTGTCTACTCTAAAGTCCTGCCTCTCATTTTCCTTTCTGTATTTATTTAATGTTTTTCTCCTTTTTATTGTTGAAGAATTCCAGGCATGCCTATGTGTTCTGTCAAATCAAGCACCCCTGTTCTCTCCTTTACAATTCCTCCCTATCTTCTGCCCTACTGATTTGTACTTAGTGAGTCCACACAGTGCCATCTATCCAGTCACTAGAGCACAAAGAGCCTTTCCTGTCCACACCCTGAATAAAACTGACTTTCCCTCCCCTAGTACTTATCAGTTGCCAAAAACTACTGACCTAATGGGACCTAATGACCACTTCCCTTTTCCATGCTAGAACTTTGTCTGGTTTGATTTTGTACAGGTCTTGTGAGTCTGTGACAGTTACTGTGAGTTCATACGTGCAGGTGTCCTGTTAGATGTCCCTGAGACACCATTTCGTTGTAACCATTTGCCACCTCTGGCTCTTAAAATCTTCCCATGGTCTCTGGTTATTACTGTTTTGAGTGTTCCACGCATGCATACTATGTATTTTGATCATATTCATTTCACTGTTTCTCCCACTAACTCCTTCCTCATTCA
This sequence comes from Montemys delectorum, assembly GCA_019843815.1. Taxonomy (NCBI): domain Eukaryota; kingdom Metazoa; phylum Chordata; class Mammalia; order Rodentia; family Muridae; genus Montemys; species Montemys delectorum. The sequence goes on from JADRCD010206251.1 coordinate 63,264, forward strand.
CCTCTGTCTTAGTCAGGGTTTCTATTTTTGTACAAACATCGTGACCATGAAGCAAGTTGGGGAGGAAAGGGTTTATTTAGCTTACTTTCACATGCTGTTGATTACCAGAGGAAGTCAGGACTGGAACTCAAGCAGGTCAGGAAACAGGAGCTGATGCAGAGGCCATGGAGGGATGTTTCTTATTGGCTTGTCTCCTCCTGGCTTGCTCAGCCTGCTCTTTTATAAACCCAAGACTTCCACCCACAAGGGGCCTTCTCCCCTTGATCACTAATTGAGAAAATGTCCCACAGCTGGGTCTCATGGAGGCATTTCCCCAACTGAAGCTCACTTCTCTGTGATAACTCCAGCCTGTGTCAAGTTGACACACAAAACTAGCCAGTACAACCTCTAACCCCAAACTTCATGCCCACCCCATTTTATGTTCCTCCTTTTTGTGTATAGAATTATATGAGTGCATATAATGGTTTGATAGATCCCACCTCCTCCTATTCTCTCTCCTCTAACTCTACCCCATCCCTCACACATACCACTATTCCCTCCCAATTTCATGGTTCCTGGTTTTGTTCGTTTTTAAATCCAGGGAATCCACTCAGTGCTGCCAGGGTGTGCGTGGCTTAGGGGCATCTCCTGGAGTACTGTAATCTCTTTGGGGCTGCGCCACTTAGGAAAATTGATGGTCCTCCCAGCAGGCATCAATTGCCATAGCTCCTGAGGAAAGGTGGACAGACGTTCCTGATAACCACACCTGTGCATTCTGGGATTTTGTCTGGCTTGATCTTGTGCAGGTCTTCTGCAAATAGTCACTGCCACTGTTCAGTCCATGTGTTAAGTGCCTTGTTTCCAGAAGACACTGTTTGCTGTGTTCGTCCATTACGCCTGGCTCCCTCCTCCTCTTCCCCAGTGATCTCCTGGGCTGTGATATAGATGTTCCATTTTGGGCTCTGTACTCCACAAGCTCATACTCTGTGCAGGTTGACCAACTGAGGGTCTCTGTGTTAATCAACATCTACTGTGAAGAGAAGTTTCTCTGATGAGGGCTGAGAGATTCACTTATCTATGGATATAACAATAGGTCTTTAGGAGTTGGTTTAATGCTATGAAGAATGACTCGCAATAGGCTCTATGCTGTGGCCTATATCCTACCTAGGCTTGGGTTCTTAGCCCTATTGACAGTATCAAACAGTATCAAAGTTCTGTCTTGTGGAACAAGCCTTAAAGCCAATCAGAAAGTGATTGATTACTTCCATAATGTCCATGCACTATCGCATCATGGGCATATCTTAGCATGCCAATCATTGCTAGCATACAGTACTCACAGGTGTAACAAAGAAACCAGTTCAAGTATGTACTTATATACCAGCATTTAATCCTGGTGGCACAGAGAACAGGACAAAAACTGGAAGAATAATTTAGTGCAATCGATTTCTTCTCCAGCTTTGCCCCTTCACCACACCCTGCCAGCTCCTGGTTTTTCTTCTAAGAGTTCACAATGTGTTCACAAAGTTCATTATGTGTTCTCAGCACGTTGTAACCGTCTCATCCTCTTTTTCTTTCTTCCTTCCTGGATTCTGTGGATGACTATTCAGACTCTCTCATCCATGTTTCTCACTCAGTCTTGAGAAAAGTGACATAATAGACCCAAGGTTTAAGAATTATTATTGAGCATTGTGATTATTTTTCATCTGTCAAGCTACAGTAATTTTATTGAAATGATTGTTGCAAATATGTTTTCTTAAACCAGAGATGAAAATTTGCTCAAGCAGGAGTCTCGGCCCTTGTTATGTAGTTGATTTGTGCCTTGAGCACTCAGAGGCCACACTCAAGGCCTTAAATAGCTTGAAGTGTGTCCTGTAGAGGAAGTGGGGGAGGCGCATTGTCATTTTCCTCTTAAGGTTCTGAGTAAGTTATGACATATGACTGTGTTTAAAGTATGATTATTCAGTCATTTCATTTTTCCATACAAATAGAAATAATTGTCTTCTTAATGCTAATTTCTGAATAATCATGAAGTAATTATACATTTAAATATTTATTAGGACTGCAGGTATAGATTAGTGGTAGAATACTTGCCCCACATGCATCAGGCCCTGCATTTAATTAAACCCTCAGTACCACCAGAGAAAAAAATATTTATATTTAAATCACTGTTCTTCAGAAAATTTCATTTTCTAAGAACATTATGTATAGACATCAGAACCAGGACATATATATAATAGTTAACTATCTATATTTAAAAATTAGAAAAGAGCTGCGCAGTGGTGGTGCATGCCTTTAATCCCAACACATGAGAGGCAGAGGCAGGCAGATTTCTGAGTTTGCAGCCAGCCTGGTCTACAGAGTGAGTTCCAGGACAGCTACAGCTACACAGAGAAACCCTGTCTTAAAAAACAAAAAACAAAAAAAACAAAAAAAAAAAAATTAGAAAAGAACCTAAGCATAAATGTCTATGGCCACTCTATTCATAATCATCATGAACTTTAAACATGGAAATGTTCTTCAAGGGCTGAGCATGTAAACAAACTGTGACTTTACACTTTGCACCATGTTACATACTGTGTTGTATAATATATAATATACTATAGAATAATGCCAGCAACACAGAATGAAGTACTAATATGTTAAACAAGGGTGAACTTCAAAGGCATAAGAAATAGAAACTATTCTCTGGACAGTATAATCCATTTATAAGCTATTCTTGACAAGACAAATGTTAGCAAATCAGTGGTTGTTACCTGTTAAGATTGTACAATTCGCCGGGGTGGTGGCACACGCCTTTAATCCCAGCACTTGGGAGGCAGAGGCAGGCGGATTTCTGAGTTCGAGGCCAGCCTGTCTACAGAGTGAGTTCCAGGACAGCCAGGGCTATACGGAGAAACCCTGTATTGAAAAAACCAAAAAAAAAAAAAAACAAGATTGTACGATTCTAAAAGCTTAGCAAAAAGAATTTGGCTGAGAGACAACTTCTATATTCTGACTGGTATCAGTTAGAAATTTGTATATATTGTTCATATGTTTTGTTTTCTGTTTCTGTTATTTGCATTTTGGGTTATCACACCCTGGGCCTTGAGCATGTAAAGCAAGCATTCTACCACTTAAGGTAGACCTAAGTGCATCTTAACAACCCAAGTTTTTGAGCATAAAACTATCTACTTACTCCAAGTCAATTTGGTTTTAGAATTTTAAACAGATTTTTAAAATAACAGAAAATGATTCTTTAGTTTTAGTATACTGTGCAAAAGAATGAAAGGAAAATTGTGAGAATTGGGGAAAACAGCTGAGAAACCATATGCAAAGAGAAAACAAACTGAAATGTAGGGTTAGCAATTCAGGACTTATACCTTAGCTGTGCATCTTTTATTAGGATAGCGACAAAATGGTCTGCATCTTTGACTCTATCACTGGCTGGGTAGGGAATTGATCAGGGAAATGAACTGCCCAACTCATCAGATTATTTTTCTGTAGTTGAGAAGACTGGACCTTATGCTTCTCAAAGTAAAATGCACTTTACTCAAATGAAGTTTGCTTTAGTGCCGAAACGCTTTAATTACTTAGCATTAAGTAACAACAAAGCCCTAGGAAGCTTTTCCATGATTCTGCTGCTGACTTGGTCCTGCACAGACATCCTCTAGCTGTAATGGAAAGAAGGTTATAATCGCACTCATCTTGTCTATGAAAGTCTCATGGTGTGATTTTACTAATAGAGAAGTCCTTGAGTTTTGGGGATTTTGAGGGGAGAAGGTTGTGTTGAGTCAGGGTCTTTCTACATCTCTCTGGACATCCTGGAACCCACTACATACATCAAGCTAGCCTTGAACTCACAGAAATCTGCCTGCCTCTGCCTCCAGAGTACTGAGACTAAAGATGTATACTTTTCTTTTTGAGACTATAATTACATCATTTCCCCCTTCCCTTTCTATCCTCCAAATCCACCCATAAACTCTCCTTGCTCTCTTTTAAATTCATGATCTTTTTTCATTAATTGTTGTTACACACACACAGACACACACATATGTAACATATATATGTAACTCATATATATATGAAATGGATGGATGGATGGATAGATAAATAGATAGATAGATAGATAGATAGATAGATAGATAGAACCTGCTCAGTTTGTATAATATTACTTGTATAATATTACTTGTATGCATGTTTTCTTTATTCTTAAATATGTATTTGGAATGCTTTGCAGACCACTAGGTGGGGATGTAAACAGTATAGCACTGTTTCTCTTATAATTTGCTCTAGAGTAACTTTATATAGCCTTCACTGTAGTTCCCAGAGAAGAGTGGATAAGGCAAAGGCATGTCTGTAACTTGGTTTCTGTTTTGTTTTTTTTTTTTAAGATTTATTTATTTATTTATTATGTATACAGCATTTTGCCTGCATGTATGCCTGCAGGCCAGAGGAGAGCACCAGATCCCATTATAGATGGTTGTGAGCCACCATGTGGTTGCTGGGAATTGAGCTGAGAACCTCTGGAAGAACGGACAGTGCTCTTAACCTCTGAGCCATCTCTCCAGCCCCCGGTTTCTGTTTTTAAATGCTGTTACAGCCTGGATTTAGAGAACTCAGCTTCTGAAACTCTGAAGTCCTTTTTGCTTGAACAGTGTGTTGTGAAACCACTGCATGACTTTGAGTGACTCCAGGGTCAGAGTTTGTGAGGTGTTTTTATCTTGTGGGCTTTTCTTGATACATGTTTAATTACATTAAATCAGAAAGGTTTACATGTTAAAAAGATAAAGTATAGGGTTATAGAGATGACCCAGTGGGTTAAAAGTACTTCCTACTCTTACAGAAGACTTGAGTTCTGTGCCAGAACATATGTCAGGTAGATCACAACAGACTGTAACTCCAGTTCCAGTTCCCAAGAGTATCTGTACATACGTAGAGAGCAAGTACACACACACACACACACACACACACACACACAGAGAGAGAGAGAGAGAGAGAGAGAGAGAGAGAGAGAGAGAGAGAGAGAGATTCCTTAAGAAGAAATGTTGTATAAATGTATTTTTTGTATAGGGGTGTTTGTCAGCATGTATGTGCACCATGTATGTGCTAGTGCCTGCAGAGACCAGAGGAGAGCATTACAGTTGTGCCATGTGGTTCCTGGGAGTCCTCTGGAAGAACAACCAGTGCTCTCAACTGCTGACACCATCTCCCCAGCTCCCACCACCACAAACACACTTTTGGTAAGGGACTGGAGAGATTGTTCACCAGTTAAACACCCTGGTTACTCTTCCAGAGGTCTAGGGTTCAATTCTCATCATCCACAGGGTGGCTCATGATGGTCTATAACTGTAGTCCTATGCAATCTGATGTCTGTTCTCATGTGCAGACATACGTGCGGACAAAATACCCATATGCATAAAATAAATAAATCTATAAAAGAAAGTTACATTTAAAATAATCTTAATTTTTGACACTCTTTTTAAATCTGTAATGTTTTATTATTGGCCCAGTACTCGCTCTTTGCCTTCATATTCCCTAGTCTCCTTCTCTTCCAACCCATTCCCCTTCCACCTTCATGCTTCATTTTCATCTGATGACCTGCTGAGTCCAATTAGGGTTGTTTACATGGACATGGACAGACAGGGCATGATTTACTGGGCAACTGAAGACAATTTTAAAAAACTTTGTTTAAAACAGGGAACACAAGATTTGCTGTTGTAGATGTTGTGGAATGTTCACCGGAGAAGATGACTTGAATATAGATGTAAGCCAATAGAAAATCATTCTTATCTGGCTGGCATCTACACTGGGTGTTGGGATCCCAGTGGGACATCTCAGCATAAGCTTTTAAGCACAGAAACCATACCCTGGGATGACATACTTCAGTTAGCAAGAACAGGCAACCAAAGCAGAACCATAGTAGCTGAGAACCTAGGCCAGTACATTTAGGGATTAAAATGGATTAGGTCTTTGTTTTCATTTTTTGGCAGGTAGTGTTGTGTTTTATGGCCAAAATGGTACTTCCTTCATGGTGTCAGTTGTACTAAGGTCTGGGGACCTGTTACATTAGTCTTTTCTAAATCTGTAACATTGACATCATAAAATTTGCCCTTTACCCTTTGAAACTAGCATGAGTTATATTCACACACATTGTCCAACAGTCTGCTGCTTATAAGACTTTCATTATCATAAACTGAAACCTAGTAATAACTAAATGATACTTTCCTATTGTCCTTGACATCTGGTATACTTTCTCTTTATATAGATTTGCATTGAATTGTGTATTTATTAGACATAATTATTATGTTTTTACTTGCATATAAAGATCAAATAGGATAAGATTATAACATTTGCCATGAGTATGCTAGTACCTTTCAAAGCCAGAAGAGATCATGGACTCTCTGGAGATGGAGTTACAGCTTGTGATATTGGTACTGGAAACCAAGCTCAAGTCCTTTGGAAGAGCAAGAAAGCACGCCTAGCACTGAGCCATTCTCCAACTCCCACTTATATACACTTTTTATGCTTTTGATTAGCTTGGATTTTACCTACTATGTCTGGGAAGTGACTCACCCATTCATAGAAATCTTCACCATTAGTTTTATAACTACATGATTTATTGTACTCAAGTGTGTAGATGTTCTGTTTTAATATCTAATTTATATTACCAATATATGAGACATTATGCTTTTCTAGTTCTGGAATTACAAGGAATGTAATTCATGACCTTGCCCATGTGTATTTTATAGGTTTAAAAGTATTTCTTCACAGTGTATTTAGAAAGGGGGTTGTTAGGTAGAAATAAGCACATATATCCTTCACTCGACATTCTTAAGTTCTTCTCTGTAGACATTGGAGACTTTATATCCCTAGATGCAGGAAGTAAATTCTTCTTTTCCTGAAGTCTCACAGAGTTTATGGTCGACCTTTGAGTTTGTATTGGTCTATGAAGTGAGAAATAGTACCTTTCTAAAGAGACTGTATCATGCTAGTTTACATTTCTTTTAATGCAGTGAAGCTTGATATGTGTCTAACAAAGAAATACTTTATATTATTTTCTGAATCATTTGTAAATGTCTTTTGAGGCTATTTTAGGCCTTGATTTAAAAGACAGATACATTAGGAACATTTTCCCCTTTAACTTCTTACCTGTGGTTTGTGCTACGGTTACTTTCTTTGTGATTTGTCTGTGGGCTTAAGACATTCTTTATTGTGGTTCACTTTGGTTTGCTTTGAGACAGGGTCTTTTGAAATGCTAGGCTGGATTTGAACTTGTGACTTTTCTGAGTAAGTGTGTGCCACAATGCCTAATTTATGTCATGCTTGCTATGCAAATATTCATTTTAATAGACCATGTTTATCACACGAAGAGGTCATCAGATTCCATTACAGATGGTTGTAAGCTACTATGTGGTTGCTGGGAATTGAACTCAGGACCTCTGGAAGAGCAGTCATTGCTCTTAACCACTGAGCCATCTCTCTAGCCTGTTGCATCTGGATTTTGAGTTCTACTTATGACATTGTCCTTTTTACCTAAAATGAAAAAAAAAAAAAAA
>JADRCD010206252.1:0-22821 GCA_019843815.1 Montemys delectorum
ACACAGGATGCAGTCCAAAGAACTCAAATGTTTAACAAGCCAAAGAGTCCAAGTAAAGATGCCTCAATCCCATTTGGGAGTGGGAAGAGAACTATCTCAGGAGGGAGGAAAGGAGAGAGGGAACTGGGAAAGGCAATGCAGGAGAAGCAGGGAACATGATCAAGTTTTGGATAGAGAAAAAGGACTGAAGCCCTGAGGATCAGCAGAAAGAACTTAAACAGGCAACCTCAGGAAGGAGCAGGTGGGAGTACCCTCTAAAATGTACCAGAGACCTGTGAGGTAAGAGACTCTCAGGACTCAAAGGGAAGGACCTCAGATGAAATACCTTACAGTAGGGAAAGGAAAGTTGTAGAGCAAAGCTCCACCAGAAAGACAGGACATTAAGTGAAGAATGGGGCTGCCATCCCACAGTCAAAAACTCCAACACATAATTGTTCCTGTCTAAAAGAACTGCTGTGAGAAAAATGGAAAATAGCCTGGCAAAAAGGAGGTCCAGCAACAGGCTCAAAGTGGAATTCAGCTCAAGGGGTGGCCCTAAGACCTGACACTGTTACTGAGACTATGGGTGCTCACAAACATGAGCCTATCATTACTTTCTCTGAAAGATACAACAATCAGCTGAGTTGAGATACGTCTCCTTTTTCACTCCCATACCTAAATAGCAACTGCCCCTAGATATCTAGATACTGTCCTTCAGATTAATGTTGTTTATTTCAATAAATGTTCTACAGACTTTGGAACATGAGACTCTTCAACATCAATAGTTTTATTTTATTTTATTTTATTTTATTTTATTTTATTTTATTTTAGTTTAGTTTAGTTTAGTTTAGTTTAGTTTAGTTTAGTTTTTGGTTTTTTCAAGACAGGGTTTCTCTCTGCAACCCTGACTGTCCTGGAACTCACTCTGTAGACCAGGCTGGCCTTGAACTTGGAAATCTGCCTGCCTCTGCCTCCTGAGTGCTGAGATTAAAGGCATGCACCACCACTGCCTGGATAATAATAATTTTATTAATCAACTCAATATGTATAGTTAATTTCTCTGGAAAAATTATGTTTTACCTAAATATCAATCCTACATATAGCTACAAAAAACAAATTCTTTCTCTCACATGGTTGAGATTTTTCTTCTCCATTTGGTGGTAGTTGAGAATATTATACATACATTTTGGTAATAATTCCCCTCCCTTCTAGCTTTTGAGATATATACACACTGAATCCACTGTAGCTGAACACAGTTTATCTTGCACTGACAGTGCATTGAACATGTGATCTCCATATAACATATTCTTCATGAATACTTTGACAAATCTAGAAATAAAGATATATTTCAACATAATAAATAAATAAGGAGGGAAGAAAAACTCAAAATGCCTTCATTTATAGATTATACATGATAATATATATGAAAAACTAAAATTCTAAGATGATAAATGTATTTACCAAATTACTATGATACAAAATTTAACAGAAAAATTCAGAATCCTATTTGTACAAAAATGGCAAACATACTGAAAGTAAAATCCAGAGATAGTACCATTGCCAATATTCTTTTTTTAGCTCTTGTTATAATTATGCACTAAAAGGAGCTGGACCTGGTTTTTCTTGGGATGTGGTTTAAATACTGCCTATCAGCAATAGTAATAGGTCTGTTAACATTCTTATCTGATCCTGATCTAATTTTGTTAAGTGGTATGCATTAAGAAAAAATTCATTTGTTTTAGAGTTTTCCAAATTGGTGGAGTATGGGTTTTTAAGATATATCTTTATTATTTTCTGGATTATTTTTGTAACTTTTGTACCAGTGAAGTTTCAGTTGATATAATAAAGGCAATGAGAGAATGGAGGTCCCCACAGTATGTCAGGCTGCTATGGATAGCTTAGCTTTGTGCAGAGGGCTCAGACAGGAGGGAAGATGGGTGGTGGAAGATAAGCTAATGTGTATGGTTCAGACATAGGACGGCGGAAACGGAGGAAACGGAGGGCAGGTAGCAGAAGACAGAGCTGCTCTTCTTTAGGTTGGAGGTTTCCTCTACTTCCTCCCGTAGGATTGGATTTATATATACATATATATATAATTGTTTAATATATGTATATATATATATTGTTAAAACTTGGGTTTTATCACAGAATTATTATTTTCTTCATGGATTATGATTGAAAATTTTCTGGCATAGTATTCTGGTCTCTTTTAGAGTTTATAGACTCTTCTGGCTTTTTAGTCTCTAATTAGAGGTCAGGTTTTATTCTGATAGTTCTGCCTTTATATATTTCTTAGCTTTTTTTCTGCCCTTCAAATTTTAATATTCATTTTTAGGTTTGTTTCTTTTGTGATGTCATTTTATGGATCATTAGGGATTTCTTTTCTGGTCTAGTCAATTTTTTGTTCAATATAGTTCTTGTACCTAACACCTATCTCCTTCTTTAATGTAGTTTTCTTCCATGTTTTGGTTAAAAATAAATTTTGTGAAGTTGGTCTATGTTTCTGTTTATTCTTTCATTCTATTTCTTATTGAATTTGGTCTTTTTACAGTGTGCTAAATTTCCTGGAACTTTTTGTGGGGGCAGGATATTTTTATATTGAACATTTTTGACCATAGTATCTATTTCTCCTATCTTGTCTTCAATGACTGAAAATGTCTCTTTCATATCTTCTACTATATTGATGATACTTACCTCTGAGATACTATCTCCATCATAGGAATTGTTTTTGAGTTGTCTTTATAATTTTCATCATAAAAAGTAGTATTTTTATTGAGTAATTTTCTGATCTTTGTTTTATTTTTAAAATAAAAACTAGCAGGGCTGGAGAGATGGCCTAGTGGTTGAGAGCATTGGCTGTTTTCCAGAGGACCTGGGTTAAATTCTAGGCATTCATGTAGAGGCTCAAAACCATATGTAGCTCCAGTCCTATGAGATCTGATGCTTTCCCTCTACCTGGCCTCCAGAGGCACCAGGCAAGCACATGGTGCAGAGATATGCATGCAGACAAAATATCCATAGACATAAAATAAATAAAAGTTAATTAAAAAACAAAATAAAATAAAAACTAAAATATGCAATTTTATGGTTATGTAGTCATCAGTGACTATATAAAGATGACCTTAAAAATATGGAGCCAAAACAGACCACTCCTGAGTAGTGTGGACTTAGATGCACAAAGCAAAATAAATACCTTACCTTCTTTATGAATTAGTTTGATCAAAATTTCATAGCAAAAAGAATTTCCAAGGGAAAATAATCCTGCAGCTTATGTGTGTGTGTGTGGGGGGGGTGTATATGTATGTGTTTAAAAGAAAAAAAGGAGACTACGAAGAAAATTCTTGAGCCCTAATCAAATTCTCATTTTCAGAGATTTGGGTCTTTTCACATTTTGAAGGCATGGACACAGTCTTAATCAAGTCTGAATTTCTAGTTTCAAGGAGTAATTCAGAAAAAAAAGAAAGCCAAAACAAAGCAAAGTTAAACAAAATTACACATAAATGGCTTTAAATTTTATTTGTTTTGGTCAACTGGTCCTAGGATGTGTCCTGGAATATGGTCGATATACCCAGTAAGATTCTACTGAAGAACATCAATTCTCCTTCGCCAGCAGACAATCAGCTTTAGGTAGTTTCTTGTTCAGGAACAGAATCCTATGTCTACCTCCCTATTTCATTGGTGGGAACATATCTGGCTTGAATCTCTGGATTTATCCTGTACGTTGCCAGTCTTTGTGTGTTAATGTGTGCATCAGTCATGATGTATATGGAAATTTTTTTTCCTTGATGTTATCCATTACCTTTGGCTGGCACAGTCTTTTTACCTCTTTATCTACAAACATCTCTGGGGTTTGAAGAGGATGGGCTTGAAGATATACCATTTAACTCTGAGTCCTCCAAAATCTTTGATTCTCTGCAAATTCTTCAGGTTTAGGGCTCTGTGCTAATTTTTATCAACTGAAAGAAGTTTCTCTCATGTTTATTGATCTAGACACAAACCCAAAGTTATAACAGTATGTCAATTTCTCTTGAGCAACAAATAAATTCATTTAAGAAAAACAACAGAGCACTTTGTTTTTTTTCCATCATCATGAATTGTAGGACATCTCTATATCTTATTGAACAGCTTGTAAAAGAAAGTGAATCTCAACTTCTATAATACTGTGCTGGAATAGAAGCTATATCACTATGATGTTTTGAGTAAGAAGCCAGGATAACAAAGAATCAATCCTATTTAAAAGTGAGAAAAGGTGAAAGAGATCACAACCTTAAAGAAGAATGTTAGCATAGTTGGAAATAGAATACAAAGAGAAGAATGATTCATTGAAAGCAACAAGCAGCATTTCGCTAAGAGCACGGTTCTCTAGACACCGGAGAGAAGGCATAAGCTTTGCTGTGAAGGGTTTCCAAGTAGCTGTAGTGAATGAAAAAAAATGCTGTTAGATTTACCTTTTTGACAGGAATGTGGATCTTGAAATCTTGCAAAATTTTGGGAGGTAGTCCTTTCTCCAGTGTGATGGATTAACAGAGTAGACAAGGTCCAATTTTGACAGCTTATATCTCTGAAGGCAGTGTCTCTGTGTAACCGTGGTAGGGAATGATTTGTCCAGAGACTCTAGAATAGAGAACCAGCATAAGTCACAAATTCTAGAGTCATTGTGTTGCTAGGCAGCTGGGAGTCAGCCATGGATTGGAGAGTGAAAGAATATAAGCATAAGAAGGCTCAGCAGTTACGAGCACTGACTGCTCTTCCGGAGGTCCTGATTTCAAATCCCAGCAACCACATGGTGGCTCACAACCATCTGTAATTGGATCAGATGCCCTCTTCTGGTGTTTCTGAAGACAGTGACAGTGTACTCATATAAATAAAATAAGTAAATCTTAAAAAGCAAAATCAAAAACAAAACAAAAGACCATAAGCATAGTAAGAGATGCAGCTACTAGGGTGCTCAGCTCAGACAGAGAAGTATATGAGGGTGGTAAGACATCCCTCAGTGGCTTAAAGTTAGCTTACAGCTGGTAAGTTTATACAAGCTTACTAGCAAACAAGATTGGTCTACCTCTGCAACCAATCTTTCCTTTTTTGCTCAATGTCATAAAGACAGAAAGGCAAACATCTCCAATGGAAACTTGATATTTCCAGCCTCATCCTTTCAAGTTGAAAATCAGACATTAAAAGTATTAAATTTGGTCTACCTATAGAGTGAGTTCTTTCACTGCTTCTCTGTCACGATGCAGCAAGAAGTTACAAATTGGTTAAAAACATTAACTTCTTAAAAACTGTGATGTTGAGAAGTTAGGAGAATATACTTACTCCATAGATTACATGGCCTAGTACAAGCAGCACAGGCTCCTGATAGGAGAAGACAACAATAATGTGAAGACGTCTCTGACAATCAGCTATCATTTGCCTTCTATATGCTCACCAGCAGTCTAAAACACAAAAGCCTCCAAGTACAACCATCCTTGTAAACTTCATGTGTACATGATGTTGCTCAAAAACTTTATTATTTTCTTTGTTATAACACTTCCCTTTTCTTTCTATAATTCTTTCTATGGTATTTGAGTCTTAATTTAATTTTTGCTAAATGGTTGATGCCTTTATTTTTACTCCTTTGTATATTTAATTTATGTTGTAATATTATAGTTATCTGTTGTATATGAATACATACATCTGTGTAGTGTGTGTGGGGGGATGGGTGTGTGTGTGTATGTGTGTGTGTATTCCAATGTATGCATTGATGTTACACAAGTCAACTTGGTGGAGTTGGAGTTGATTTTCCCTTTCCACTCTATACGTTTTGGAGAATGAACTGTTAGTTTTGGCAGCAATCACCTTTAACTTCTAAGATATTTTCTACCCAATCAAGTACTCATGTAATTCTTAATTTTTTCATTAATAAGAAAAAAAATGTGTCTACTGGGTCAGATGCCAATACAGCTAAAAATTGAACAGAGGTTAAGGACCCCTATAGCAGAATTAAGGGGAAGATTGAAGGAGCTGAAGGGGATGGTAACCCAAAGGAAGACAAACAATGTCAACCAACCTGGACCACTGGGAACTCCCAGAGACTGATCCACCAGCCAAATAGCCTACGTAGGCTTATCTGAGCATCACCCCACTTCCCAGCACATATGTAACAGAGGAATGACTTGTCTGGCCTCAGTGGGAAAGAATGTGTCTAGTCCTACAGAAACGTGATGCCTAGGGGTGGGAGAATATTACTAGGGGTACCCTCTCAGAGGCAATGGGGAGGGGGAAGTGGAGAAGAAATCTGAGAGGGGTTCTGGGAGTGGGTAAACATTTGGCATTCAAATAAATAAAATGATTAATTAATAAAAACATAAAAATAAAATTTTTATATATTAATATTTCTACATTCATAAAATTTCCATTTGTTAAGTTTTATTCAGATTTATTATTGATGTTATTATATAATCACTATGATAATTCTTCAAAATTGAAAACAAGAATTACATATGATCCAGCTATACTATTTCTCCATGAATTTCATAAAGATTTGAAGTCATATTACCACCAATAAATTTGTCCTTACAATGGTATTAACACAATATTTGAAACAAAACTATAGAAACAGGCTAGACTGCTGTCAAGAGATGAGTAAATAAGAACAATGTGAACTATGTATATACTAAACCTTTATTCACCCACAAAAGGAAATAGAGTTAGCTCATTTGAAAGAAGCAGATGAAATTGAATGTAATGAGGTTAATATGAATAAGATCAAATTAATGTTCTGTGTTAATCACATGTGTGTCTTTGTGACATGAAACTAGAAGGGGATGAAACAGAGGAGTAAATGATCTCAAGAGACAGGCAATGAGGAACAAGAGACAATCAAGGAGGGGAGAATGCCATAATACTATAACTCAACAAAACCTCCCTCCCTCAATTCCCAAGTGATGAAGGTAAAGGCACACAGCTTCACAGCCAAATGGCAAGGCATTTTCTTGGATATGCCATTGAATATCTCCCAGCAAAGGATGCTCAAGTTTAGGCTTATTTACTAATAGGAGACTTAAGTATATAATTTGAAAACAGCAGATAAGGAATAAGGCCTTATTTTAGATTTCTGTTAAATAGATACTTATTAAATTACAAAGATTTGTAGCTGGTTAAATGGATCAACGGCTAAAGGAATTTGCCACACCACACCATGCCAGTTTAATTTCATGCACTCATAAAGTCTTTTGGCCTCTGAATGCAGGCTATGCTTCACAGACATACATACACAAACAATACACGCATGCACAATTAAAGCACGCCTGCAATAATTTTGCAAAAGTAACATTACAATAAATGTATTATTGTCTATTTTATTTATTTACATTTCTTTTTTGTGTGTTTAACTTGTACATTTCTTTCTTTTTTATTTTTTATTAGATATTTTCTTTATTTACGTTTCAAATGATATCTCCTCTCCTGATTATCCCTCCAGAAAAAAAAAAAGACAAACCCCTCCCCCCATCACCAATTCACTCTGTCACTTCCCAGCCCTGGCATTCCCCTACACTGAGGCATAAACCTTCACAGGACTAAGGGCCTCTCCTCCCATTGATGACCAACTAGGCCATCCTCTGCTATCCATATGCTACTGGAGCCATGAGTCTCACCATGTGTGTGCTGTTGGTTGATGTTAGTACCTGGAAGCTTTGAAGGTACTAGTTAGTTCATATTGTTGTTCATCCTAAGGGGCTCCTTGGGTCCTTTCTCTAGCTCCTTCATTGGGGACTCTGTGCTCAGTCCAATGGATGAGTCTCTACTTCTGTAGCAGTCGGGCACTGTTAGAGCTTCTCAGGAGACTGAGACTATCAGGCTGCTCTCAGCCAGCATTTGCTGACATCCACAATAGTGTCTGGATTTGGAGATTGAATATGGAAAGGATATCCCCTTCCCTGGTTTCCCTCCCTCCAAGAAACACCCTTATCACATCCTCCCTGCCCCTGATTCTGTGAGGGTGTTCCTCTACCCACCCACCCACTCCCACCTCCCTGCCCTTGATTACGCTACACTGGGGCATTTATCTAGCCTTCATTGGACCAAGGACCTCTGCTTCCATTGGGTGCATGACAAGGCCATCCTCTGGTACATATGCAGCTGGAGCCATGTGTACTCCTTTGTTGATGGCTTAGTCCCTGGGAGTTCTGGGCGTCTGGTTGGTTGATATTGTTGTTCTTCCCATGGGGTTGGAAAATCCATAAACTCCTTCAGTCCCTTCTCTAACTCCTATATCAGGGATTCCGTGCTCAATCCAATGGTTGACTGCTAACATCCACCTCTCTATTTGTAAGGCTCTGGCCGGGCCTCTCAGGAAACTGCCATATCAGGCTCCTTTCAGCATTCACTACTTGGCATCCACAATAGTGTCTGGTTTTGATAACTCTATGTGGGATAGATCCTCAGGTGGGACACTCTGGATGGCCTTTCCTTTAGGCTCTGCTATACACTTTATCTCCATATTTGCTCCTGTGAGTATCTTCTTCTAAGAAAGACCAAAGCACCCACCATTTTGACTTTCTTCTTTTTGAGCTTCATGTGGTCTGTGAATTGTATCTTGGTTATGTGGAGCTTTTGGGCTAATATCTACTTATCAGTGAATGCATACCATGTGTTTACTTTTGCGATTAGGTTACCTCATTCAGGATATTTTCAAGTTGTATCCATTTGCCTAAACATTTGATAAATTCATTGTTTTTTTAATAGCTGAGTGGTAATCCATTGTGTAAATGTGCTACATTTTCTGTATCCATTCCTCAGTTGAAGGACATCTGTTATCTTTCCAACTCCTGGCTATTACAAATAAAGCTGCTATGAACATAGTGAAGCATGTGTCCTTATTACATGTTGGAGCATCTTCTGAGTACAGGCCCAGGAGTAGTATAGCTGGGTCCTCAGGGAATACCGTGTCCAGTTTTCTGGACCACCAAACTGATTTCCAGAAGCGTGTTACCAGCTTGCATTCCCACCAGCAATGAAGGAGTGTTCCTCTTTCTTCACATCCTCGCCAGCATCTGCTGTCACCTGAGTTTTGATCTTGGCCATTCTGACTGGTTTGAGGTGGAATCTCAAGGTTGTTTTGATTAACATTTCCCTGGTGACTAAGGATGCTGATCAGTTCTTGAGGGGCTTCTTAGCCATTTGATATTCCTCAGTTGAAAATTCTTTAATTAGCTCTGTACCTTATTTTTTAATAGGGTTATTTGATTCTCTGGAGTCTAACTTCTTGAGTTCTTAGATATTAGCTCTCTATCAGATGTAGATCTTTTCTCAATCAGTTGGTTGCCTTTTTATCTTATTGACAGTGCCCTTTCCCTTTGCAATTTTTACAGAAGCTTTGCAATTTTATGAGGTCCCATTTGTTGATTCTTCATCTTACAACATAAGCCATTGGTGTTTTGTTCAGTATTTTTTTGCCTGCACCTGGGCTCTTCCCCACTTTCTCCTCTCTAAGTTTCTGTGTATCTGTTTTTATGTGGAGGTCCTTGATCCACTGGGACTTGAGCTTTGTACAAGGAAATAAGAGTGGGTTGATTTGCATTTTTCTACATTCTGATTGCCAGTTGAACCAGCACCATTTGTTAAAAATGCTATCTTTTTTCTACTGGATGGTTTTAACTCCTTTGTCAAAGATAAGTGACCATATTTGTGTGGGTTCATTTCTAGGTCTTCAATTCTATTCCATAGATCTTCCTGCCTGTCTCTGTACCAATACTAGGCAGTTTTTATCGCTATTGCTCTGTAATACAGTTTGAGGTCAGGGATGGTGACTCACCTAAAAGTTCTTTTATTGTTGAGAATAGTTTTCAACATCCTGGTTTTTTTGTTTGTTTGCTTTTTGTTTGTTTTGCTATTCCAAATGAAATCACAAATTGCTCTTTCTAATTCTATGGAGGATTGATTTGGAATTTTGATGTGTATTATATTGAATATGTAGATTACTTTCAGCAAGATGGCCATTTTTACTATATTAGTCCTGCCAATCTATCAACTTGGGAGTTCTTTCCATCTTCTGAGTGAGTTCTTTGATTTCTTCCTTCAGAGACTTGAAGTTCTTATAACATAGATCTTTCACTTCTTTGATTAGAATCAAGGTATGTAATATTACTTGTGGCTATTGTGATACAATTTCTTCATAATTTCTTTCTCAGCCTGTTTATCTTTTGAGTAGAGAAAGGCTACTGATTTGTTTGAGTTAAATTTACATCTAGTCACTTTCCTGAAGTTGTTTATCAGTTTTAGGAGTTCGCTGGTGGAATTTTTGGGGTCACTTAAGTATATGATAATATCATCTGCAATTAGTGATATTTTGACTTCTTCCTTTCCAATTTGTATCTCTTTGACTTTCCTTTATTGTCTAATTTGCCTTTCTAGAAGTTAAAGCACTGTGTTGAGTAGATAGGGAGTGGGCAGCTTTGTCTAGTCCCTGATTTTAGTGGGATTGTTTCAAGTTTCTCTCCATTCAGTTTGATGTTGGCTACTGTTTTGCTGTATATTGCCTTTACTATGTTTAGTTATTGTTATTGAATTCCTGATCTTTCTAAGACATTTAATATGAAGGGATGCTAAATATTGTCAATTTTTTTCAGCTTCTATTTAAGTGATAATGTAGTTTTTTCTTGGAGTTTGTTTATGTAGTATATTACATTGATGAATTTCCTTATATTGAACTATCCCTGCATCCCTGAGATGAAGCCTACTTGACCATGGGGAATGATCCTTTTGATGTGTTCTAGATTTGATTGGCAATAATTTTATTGAATATTTTTGCATCAATGTTCATAAGGGAGATTGATCTGAAGTTATTTTTCTTTGTTTGGTCTTTGTGTGGTTTAGGTGTAAGCATAATTGTGCCTCATAGAATGAATTAGGTAGTGTACCTTCTGTTTCTATTTTGTGGAATAGTTTGAAGAGTATTGGTATTAGGTCTTCCTTATAGGTCTGATATAATTCTCCACTGAACGCATCTGGTCCTAGGCTTTTTTTAGTTGGGAGACTATTAATGACTGCTTCTATTTCTTTAGGGATATGCAACTGCTTAGATGGTTTCTCTGATCCTGTTTTAACTTTGACACGTTATATGTGTCTAGAAAATTATTTATTTCATCCAGATTTTCCAATTTAGTTGAGTATAAAGTTTTGTAGTGGGATCTGATGAGTTTTTTGGATTTTCACAATTTCTGTTGTTATGCCTCTCTTTTCATTTCTGATTTTATTAATTTGGATACTGTCTCTATGCCCCCTGGTTAGTCTGTCTAAGGGCTTATCTATCTTGTTGATTTTCTCAAAGAACAAGCTCCTAGTTTTATTGATTTTTTTTTTTTTTTTGTGTGTGTGTGTGTGGTTACTTTTGTTTCCATTTGGTTGATTTCAACCCTGAGTTTGATTATTTCTTGCCTTCTACTCTTCTTGGGTATATTTTCTTCCTTTTGATCTAGAGCACTCAGGTATACTGTCAAGCTGCTAGTGTAAGCTCTCTCCAGTTTCTTTTTGAAGTGCTGAGAAGAAAGTATAATCTTTTACTTTAGGATGAAATGTTCTATTAATATCTGTTGGATCCATTTGGTTCATAACTTTTGTGAGTTTTACTATGTCTTTGTTTTAGTTTCTGTTTCCATGATCTGTCCATTGCTGAGAGTTGAGTGTTAAAGTTTCCCACTATTATTGTGTGAGGTATGATAAGTGCTTTGAGCTTTAATAATGTTTCTTTTATGAATATAGTTGCCTTTGCATTTGGAACATAGATGTTCAGAATTGAAAGTTTATCTGATTTATTTTTCCTCTGACCACTATGAAGTGTCCTTCCTTATCTTTTTTGACAACTTTGGGTTGAAAGTCGATTTTATTGGATATTAGAATGGCTACTCCAGCATGTTTCTTGGAACTATTTGCTTCAAAAAATGTATTCCAACCTTTTATTCTGAGGTAGTGTCTGTCTTTGTCACTGAGGTTCATTTCCGGTATGCAGTAAAATGCTGGGTCCTGTTTACGTATCCAGTCTGTTAGTCTATGTCTTTTTATTGAGGAATTGAGTCCATTGATATTAATAGATATTAAGGAAAAGTGATTTTTACTCTTTGTTATTTTTGCTGCTAGAGGTGGCATTATGTTTGTGTGCCTATCTTCTTTTGGATTTGTTGAAGGATTACTTTTTTGCTTTTTCTAGGGTGTAGCTTTCCTCCTTGTTTTGGTGCTGTTTTCCATCTATTATCCTCTGTAGGGCTGGATTTGTGGAAAGATATTGTGTAAATTTGGTGTTCTCATGGAATATCATGTTTTCTCCATCTATGGTAATTGAGAGTTTTGCTGGGTATAGTAGTCTGGGCTGTCATTTGAGTTCTGTTAGGGTCTGTGAGAACTGCCCAGGATTGTCTAGCTTTCATATTCTCTGTTGGAAAATCTGGCGTGATTATGATAGGTCTACCTTTATATATTACTTGGCCTTTTTACCTGATTTTAATATTCTTTCTTTATTTAATGTATTTGGTGTTTTTATAATTATGTAATGGGAGGAATTTCTTTTCTGGCCCAGTTTATTTGGAGTTCTGTAGGCTTCTTGTATATTCTTGGGTGTCTCTTTCTTTAGGTTAGGGAAGTTTTCTTCTATAATTTTCTTGAAGATATATTTACTGGCCCTTTAAGTTGGGAATCTTTGCTGTCTTCTATACCTTTGTTTTTTTCATTGCATTTTGCATTTTCTTTGATTATTCTGTCATGATTTCTAATGTATCTTCTGCCCCTGAAATTCTGCCTTCTATCACTTGTATTCTGTTGGTGATGCTTGCATCTTTGACTCCTGTTCTCTTTCCTAGGTTCTCTAACTCCAAGGTTGTCTCCATTTGTGATCTCTTTATTGTTTTTATTTCCATTTTTAGATCTTTGATAGTTTTGTTCATTTCTTTGCCTGATTGATTGTGTTTTCCTGTAATTCTTTGATTTTTGTGTTTCTTCTTTAAGGGCTGTACCTGTTTACCTGAGTTCTCCTGTATTTCTTTAAGTGAATTATTAATGTCCCTCTTAATGTCCTCCATCATTGTCATGAGAAGTGACTTTAGATCCGAATCTTCCTTTTCATGTGTGGGGTATCCAGGACTTGCTATGGTGGGAGAATTGGGATCTGATAGTGTCAAATAACCTTGTTTTCTGTTGCTTCTGTTCTTATGCTTGCCTCTTGCCATCTGGTTATAACTAGTGCTCTCCCTGCCCTGGCTATATCTGACTGGAGCCTGTCCTACCCTGGTTGAGTCAGAACTCTTCGAAATCCAGCTGTCTCTGTGATCTTGTGATTCTGGAATCTTTGGTGAGATTCTTGGTTTGTCAGAATTCATCAGGCTGTATCTGAGAACCTGGCATGACCAAGCTCCTGGGATGCTAGGATCGTAAGATCCTGGTTATAAGTGCCTGGGAGTAGAGTCTCTTATTGGGGCTGTGGGGCTGGCTTCTGTGTTCATGCTCAAGGTAGACAGGGCAGGACCAGAAGGAACCCAAGCCACAAGTTAGGCAGGGTTCCTGCATCAGTGGATCCTGCTGGTCCCAATTACTCCTGGTTGTGTTGGAACAGATGTTGTGTTCTACTCACTGCTGATCCTAAGATCTGGGGCATGCTCAATGAACAACTTCTCATGCACATGACATGTGATAACTATTTCGCTCTAATGGAGAAGAAAAAAGTTCATCATATATACAGATAAACTAATAATGAAGTAAAACTTTGTACATATTTTACTTTAAAAAAATCAATGAGTAAAATATTTGTGTTTCTTTCTATATTGATTTCTTATTTGAAAATGCATTAGCATTCTTGTATTTGGCTGCTAATAGTATCAGCCATAAAAGCTGAAATGTAGCTGGGTCTTGATATCATTCATCAAAGTGAAATGAAATATGTAAGCCAAAATTCTATACTTTCTGTACAGTGCTCGCTACTTGTTTAGGGGTAGTGTCATCTTAAAATTGTGTGTAAGTTTGTCAGACCTCAACTGTCCTAAGCACCACTTTAATTCCTCCATGGTAAGGTTTGTGTTTAATAGTCTTTAGAAATTAATCATTGTCAGTACATTGCTAAAAGAAAACATAATAAGACATTGATGAAGTGACTACAATTTATGCACAGTATATAAAAATTAGATTATTTAGGAACAGACTGAAAGCTTACATATATTACTGCAGAGAGCTGTTTACAGTAAACAAAATTAAAGATGGTGTTCAAGAAGAAAGTAGGCATTTCTTGGTTTCCTTTGTAAAGTACAGGAGGAGCCCTCTGTGAGCTTTTCTGCTAACACTTTGAAGAAAAATTGGCTAAATTCACTGATAGGGTTGTGCAACATTAGTGTGACTCACTATTATGCTAAAGGAGATAATTCTGAATAATATGAGAGGTTTGTTAATAATTCAGACATGAAGCATTCTAGGAAAATAAACAATGACAGATTAGTTTTAAAGGGAAAGGGGTTAAAGAAACACCTACTAGGTTTATTTGTTTATAAGGACCCAGTAGGTGATTTCTCAGAAAAAAGTAAGGTGCCTAGACCCGATGAATAAAACCAAAGATTCACACCTGGTTTTCACATGCATGCATACACATATGTAATCACAATACCAACATCTGTGTATACAATGTACATACACACACACACTCACACACACACACACACACATACACACACACACTCACAACCAATAATTGAGAGATCTAAATAAAGGAAATCTGAAGATGATATTCACTTTACTGTACCCATATCTAGCAATATATTTAAAATATAAAGTATGATATTAAAAGCATGTGGATTATACTTATAGTTCAAATGCATTAACTATTATGAGATTATGATCTTAAATGTTTAGAATAGAGACACTTAAATGAGCAAAATGTTTGAATTCTTAAAGG
This sequence comes from Montemys delectorum, assembly GCA_019843815.1. Taxonomy (NCBI): domain Eukaryota; kingdom Metazoa; phylum Chordata; class Mammalia; order Rodentia; family Muridae; genus Montemys; species Montemys delectorum. The sequence continues at coordinate 14,885 of JADRCD010206252.1, forward strand.
AGTGAAATGTACTTGAGTTTCATTTTATTCTTAATTAAATGTCTAATAAGTAAAAAAAAATGTCATTTATATTTCTTATATGTTCTATTAAAAGGAAAAAGATTTGTAAAATTCAACAACACATACATAGTAAACTTTAAAAACCCTGGTGTGGGGAAATTAAAAGTAGTCTCTACATAATGAGAAAATTTAAACTGTGCCATGTGACCAGATTGGAAATATATGTCAAATGCTTTTGGGAGCTCATGATATTACATATACCTAAAGTTACATATAATATGAATAGCTTTTCTTACTTGTCAGGTTCCAGTGAGCAATATGTCACAATAAAATAAGATGAATGAAATTTGTGACTATAAAACAAGAATGTACCAAAAATTCACTATTGAAAACTATTAATTCACTGTTAAAAAACTTGGATACTCATATAAGGAGATAAACTTATGAAGACAAATAAAACATACAATATTTTAAGTAACAGTCAAATTCATGTAAGGAATTATAAAGTAGAGAGTGCACACACAGAATAACTAGAAGTCAAGAAAAGAAACAAGACCACACATGTCTTGTCTTGTAAGATAATGGAGAAAGAGTTAACCTTCAGTGACCAGCATCAGAAGAGAGAATCATCAGCTAGTCAAAACAAACAAAAACAAAAAACAAAAAACAAAAACAAACAAACAAACAAACAAAAAAACAATGAAAGCTAGATTCTCCTCAACAGGAAGCTTTTAATGGATCAGAAATGAGGATATGTCTGAATGATGAAATAATTTGGGAAGAGGTGAGGTAGGAAGATAACAAATACTATTAGGAAAAAAAATGTCTTCATTTGTTGATGAGTGTGATGGGTAGTTTTATTCCAACCTGCAGCAGCTACAGCAGTCTAAGAGGAGGAAACCTCAACATAGATAATGCCTCCAGAAGACCAAGCTGTAAACAGACAAGGCTGTTGAGTATGTTCTTAATTAGTGATCACTGGGGGAGGAGGCCCCTGCCTATTATTTGTAGGGACACTACTAGGAATATGGTCCTGGGTTCTCTAAGAAAGCAAGATGAACAAGCCTCGAAAAGCATGCCAGTAAGCCTGGCTTTTGTACTGGCTCCCTGGCTCAAGGAATTTGCCATGTTTGAGATCCTGTCCTAATTTTCTTCAGAGAAGAATAGTGTTATGGAAGCATAACCCAAGTAAACCCTTTTCTTCTCAATTCATTTCTGACCATGATGTTTCAATGGCTATTGCTGACATTGAATATATGAAAACAGCTCTTGGTTCTGAGAAGTAACTTTTAATATGTCTATTGTTGCTGTGTTCTTCAAACAAATGAGAACAGAATATTGTGATCATTCAGAGGAGCGTTGGTTTTGGATTACATGAAGGCAGCATCAGTGTATTTATTGAGGAACTTGGGTACATTTTAAGTCCTTCAAGTATATGGATGAATGTAGGCAAGGCAAGGGGAGTTGAAGGTTGTATTACCCTTCAAGGTTTTTTTTTTTAAATTTATTTTATTTATATATATTTTCTATTCCATATACCAAATATTTTTCATTATTTAAGTATAAATTATTTTTCAAAAACAACATAGAGAAAAGTCCATGAACTCAGTGTTGGTATAATACATGGGAGATGTTTATAGAGATTGGAAAATGCCATCCAAACATTGTGAAGAACATAAATATCCCAGGGTAAATACTCACACAGAAGAACATGTTATACCTCTATCTTATACCATATAATTTACAATATGTAATAGTTGTGTTCAATTTCTAGTTTGAGACAAATTTGTTTGTTTTCTTTTAATTAATCAGAAAGGATGAAATGTTGCAGCATTTTCTCTGTCCAATCACATTAGGGCAGTGACAGGTCTGTGATTAGACAGGAATAGAGAAGTGGAGCTAGAAGTTTAGGAGTAAGAGAGGTTGGAGAGCAGAGAGAAGCAGAAAAATCATCATGGAGGAAGGTGAACAGGAGGTCGATCCAGACCCCACGTGGTTTTAAACAACCACAGGTAGTCAAGATTTTTACAAGGTTAGAATAATTGGATTAAAACATTATCTTTATCAATTGGCTCTGAAATTATTGTATTGGCATCTTCTAAATTGTGATCATATTGATATATAAACCTGATTGCATAATTAAGTCCAAGAATCATGTTTCTACAGGGTAACTAGGCATTAGATGACTGATTGTAGAGTGTGTGGAGCATTGCATGTAAGCAAGATGATCTTGCTAGGTGGGAGAAAATGGCAGCCCCCACTGGGACATAGTGATGTGGCCGGCCAGTACCAGCACGAGAACATGAACATGTACTGGCAGGATAAAGGAGTTTGTGGAGTGATCTTTTTTAATATTTCATGCAAAAGGGAAAAGTCCATGAACTCAGTATTGGTATGATACATGGGAGATATTTATAGAGATTGGAAAATGCATATCCAAACATTTTGAGGAACATAAATATCCCAGGTAAAAATACTGACACAAAAGTATATTTTATGCTAAACATTGATAGCCAAAATGAAGACTTTAGAAATACCTGTGTTATGTGTCTTGGGGTATGATTATAAGGGTGTTTCAAGAGAGTTTACAAAATGGAAACTTTATAATATCACTAATTATTATTACTCAATTATTAATTTATTCATATTCTATCTAAAAAGTTCACTTTAAAAATAATTTTATATGTTATGTGTATTTTGTTTTTATGGAATTGTACAACACTTGTATGCCTGATACTCATATGAGGCTAAAAGAGAAGATCAGATCTGGGAGAACCCAATTGCAGATAGTTATGAGCTGCTGTGTAGATGTTGAGAATCTAAGTAAGGTTCTCTGATAGAGAGGCTAGTACTCTTATTTACAATATCAACTCTTTAAACCGAGTTCACAGAGCTTTGTTCAAAAATATGTCTTGAGCTATTTTTCTTGTTTTTCTCTAGAAATTTTTGTGTTGTGGATTTAAGCTTAAGTCCTTGTTGTTGGTCTTTTAATTCCTTTTGTTTTGTTTTGTCTTGCAAGGGAAGAATATGGAGCTATTATCTATTTTCTACATGTAAAGGCAGTTTAGAAGCTCCATTTATTAAATCAGCTGTCTTGGTGTTCCTAAAAATTTTGTTTTTAACTCCTTTGTCAAAAACTAAGTCATAGTTAGGTTCATGTAATTTTTATCATTTTTATTATATTTCTAAGTTTGTATATGTCTATGTCAATGTTGCATTGTAGCATAATTTGAGTTTTCTGTGTTAATATATATGGTGCTGTTATTTATACTTAAGATTATTTTTTATAGCTGTGGTCTGTTATGCTTCCAAATGAATTTTTAGATGGTTCTTTTTTGATGTCTGTGAAAAATGTCATTAAAATTTTGACTGGGCCGGGCAGTGGTGGTGCACGCCTTTATTCCTAGCACTTCGGAGGCAGAAGCAGGCAGATTTCTGAGTTTGAGTCCAGCCTGGTCTACAGAATGAGTTCCAGGACAGCCAAGGCTACACAGAGAAACCCTGTCTCAAAAAAACAAAAACAAAAACAAAAAATTGATTGGATTGTTTTGAATTAGTGTACTAGCCTTGGTACTATATTAATTATGTAGTTATTGTTTTCATAAAAGACCACAACCAAGACAATTTGTAGAACAGTTTATATGGTGTTACAGTTCCAGAGGTAGTGTTCATAAGAACAGAGCAGAGACAACAGGTGGTAGGCATAGCAAGTAGAGCAGATCCCTAGCAATCTGTCAGGACTTGGACTGTAAGCACAAAGCAGAGGTCGTGACCTCAAAATGGATGAATCCCTAATCTCTCAAAACCTAATACCTGTGGCATATTTCCTCCAACAGGGCCACAAACACTAACCTTTCCCGAAAGAGCCATCTCTAGAATATGAATAGAGAACAACTATTCATATGCTAGAGACTACAGCATTCAAACTACCAAAAGCCTATAGCCGTTTCACACTATTAATTCTAAAAACCTTAGTAAATAGATTTTTCTATCCCTAGTATCTTAAACTTTTCATTTTATTAGACTTTAATCTCTTTAATTCAGTAGGCATTTTTGTGAATGTAAGAGGAAAAATATATTAATGAAATGAAAGACTTTCAGTTATTCTTATTTGTATACACCATGACTCTATACACTAGAACACAAGTCAAAAGAATGCCCCATGTAGAACTGTTCCTTATGGAATTGGGAAAAAGGCTAGAAGAAAAAATAAAGGCAGTGGGTCTTTTAGCTCAAGTATATTTATTTAGCTAAATTATTTGTAGATATGATTTTATGCTTCCTGTGACAGTTATTTACATTCAATTTCTAATACATCCTTGTTGGATATCAGATAATAGCTATAAAACCCAATCTAGTCAATGTACATTGAATATGGCCTTGTACCTTGCTTTAGTCCTTTCCCATATGTAATCTATAGTAGATGCAGGGCAATTGTGTTTCCATTGGTTTTTCCTGAGATAATTCTTGCTGTGTTAATATTTGGTACATGCTTATTGGCATTTACTTACTTGTTTTTCTGATCATATTTCTCTGACTATGTTTTGTTGAACTCAAACAACCTTCCTGGGTTTGTTGTTTTCCTTGTTTCTTCTTTAGTGTATAAAAATACACTAAAACTGAAGTAAGATTGTCTACAGCATCAGACCGTCCTCTGCACATTCTCTAAGATCCTTAAATCCAAGGTCCAGTAGAAAACAACTGCTCAAGTCAATGAAAATCAAAACTATACTTAAGATATTCACAGACTCCATCAAAAAATTTAGAACTGATAATTATTGGGGGCATAAGAATATACCAAAAATAAATAAAAAAACTATGGCTAGTGAGTTGTAATTTATATTTTTATTATTATAGCGATTTATTACTGATTATAGAGAAATGAAGCCATAATTGCATACTTAGAAACACTTTTTGTTATTAATCTTCAATCCTTTTATATATTACATAATTATATGTAGTTGTAAGGTAAGGAAATAATTTCACTAGCTTTGTGTTGGTTTTAGGAAACTATGAATAAAAATTCTGAGATATTATAGCTTCACTGTAAAACTAATAATCTGAGTTCCATGTTGAAACCATAAAACAACATTCTGCATTTGGTTTTCTATTTCATTCTCTCATTGTAAGTTACTGATTTCAATGTTTTTTTTTTTATTTGATGACCACATCCACTGTTATCTTCTTTTTTAAAATTAGTTTATTTATTTACATTTCAAAAGTTGTCACCTTTCCTGGCCCTCATCCACTAGTTCTTCACCCCATACTTCCTTTTCATTGCATCTGAAAGGGTGTTTCTCCACCAGCCAACCCACCCTCACCTTACCCTTACAAGCTTTTCTCTTCCCTAGGATATCAAGTTTCCACAGGATTAATCTCATCCTCCCCCACTGAGGCTAGAGAAGGCAGTTCTCTACTACACATGCGACTGGGCCATAGACCAGACCATGTATACTCCTTGGCTTAGACTCTCAGAGCTCTGAGGGGTCCCCATTAGTTGCCACTGTTGTTCTTGCTATGGGGTTGCAATTTTCCTCAACTCTTCAGTACTTCCCCTAATGTTTCCATGTGGATCCCTGACCTGAATCCAATGGTTGGCTCTAAGTATCTGAATTTGTCTCAGTCAGCTGCTAGTAGAGCCTCTCAGCCATACTAACCTCCTGTATGAAAACACAATATGGCATCAGTAATAGTGTTTTTGAAGATGGGTGAGTGGCCCCCTGCATCAGCTGGGGGCCACGTTTATCTACTGGTGGTGGTCTCTTCATGTACTATCACCCCACTATTGAGCATTTTGACAAATGTCATCCCCATTGAATCCTGGTAGCCTCTCACATCCTAGGTCTCTGTGACTTTCTAGGGGATCTCCCCACCCCTACCCCACCCATGCTTATTTGGATTCATATTTCTATGCTGTGCCCACCATATCTGATACTGTCCCCAATTTCTCTTCCTCTATCCTGTCCCACCCAGGTCCCTCTTTCCTCCTGCTTTCCTTGATTTTTTTGTCTCCCTTTCTAAGTTGGTAGCAGGTATCGACATTTGGGCCTTCCTTCTTGTTAAGCTTCCTATGGTCTGTGAGTTGTATTATTGGTATTCTGAGATATTTGGCTGATAGCCACTTTTCACTGAGTATATACCAAGCTGTCATTCAAAATCAAGGATAGTCAAAACTGATTGATGTATGCTCTCTTAGATGGGAAAAAGATGATATAGATCCTTCCTAAATAGATTCTGACACCTAGTTTGCAATTTGAGCTGACATGAAATACCACCTTATCTTTGACCTGCTTTAAATAAAAACAACATTTTTATTAGACATTTTCTTTATTTACATGTCATATGATATCCCATTTCCTAGTTTCCCCAGGAAAGGAAAGAAGAAAAGAAAAGAAGAAGAAAAAATAAGAAAAAAACTCCCTGTTCTCTCCCCCCACTCTCCCTGATCACTAACTCATCCTCTCCCATTTCCTGGCCCTGGCATTCCCCTACACTAGGGCATATAACCTTCAGAGGACCAAGGGCCTTCCCTACCATTGATGACCGACTAGGCCATCCTCTGCTATACATATGCTGCTGGAGCCATTAGTCCCACCATGTGTACTCTTTGATTGGTGTTTTAATCCCTGGGAGCTCTGAGGGTAATAGTTAATTCATATTGTTGTTAATCCTAAGGGGCTACAAACCCTTCAGCTCCTTGGATCCTTTCTCTAGTGTCTTCAATGAGGACCCTGTGCTCATTCCAATGGATGGCTGTGAGCCGCTACTTACTTCCTCTTTATTAAATAATGTTGAGTCCTACCTAAAATATTTTATAAGATTAAATTTCATCAATATAGAATTCTTTGTTTAGCTCTATACCCCATTTTTTAATAGGGTTATTTGGTTCTCTGGAGACTAACTTCTTGAGTTCTTTGTATTCATTGGATATTAGCCCTCTATCAGATACAGGGTTGGTAAAGACCTTTTCCCACTTTGTTGGTTGCCATTTTGTCCTATTGACAGTGTCTTTTGACATACAGAAGCTTTGCAACTTTATGATGTCCCATTTGTCAATTCTTGATCTTAGAGCAGAAGCTATTGGCGTTCTCTTCAGGAAATTTTCCCCTGTGCCTATTTGCTCGAGGTCCTTCCCCACTTTATTTTCTATTAGTTTCAATGAATCTGGTTTGATGTGGAGGTCCCTGATCCACTTGAACTTGAGCTTTGTACAAGGAGAAAGGAATGAGTCGATTTGCATTAAGAAGCACCTAAAGAAATGTTCAACATCCTTAGTCATCAGGGAAATGCAAATCGAAACAACTCTGAGATTACACCTCATACCAGTCAGATTGGCTAGGATAAAAGACGCAGGTGACAGCAGATGCTGGAGAGGTTGTGGAGAAATAGGAACACTCCTTCATTGCTGGTGGGATTGCAAACTCATACAAACACTCTGGAAATCAGTGTGGCGGTTCCTTCGGAAATTGGACGTACTTCTACCAGAGGAACCTATACCACTCCTGGGCATATACCCAAAAGATGCTCCAACATGTAATAAGAACACATGCTCTATCATGTTCATAACAGCCTTATTTATAATAGCCAGAAACTAGAAACAACCCAGATCTCCCTCAACAGAGGAATGGATACAGAAATTGTGGTACATCTACACAATGGAGTACTACTCAGCTATTAAAAACAATGAAGTTATTTATAAAATTCTTAGGGAAATGGATGGATCTGGAGAATATCATCCTGAGTGAGGTAACCCAATCACAAAAGAATACACATCATATACACTCTCTGATAAGTGTTTATTAGCCCAGAAGTTTGGAATACAGGAAGAGCAACACACAAACCATGAGAAACTCAAGAAGAAGGAAGACCAAAAATGTGGATATTTCATTTTTTCTTAAAAGGGGGAACCAAATACCCATGGAAGGAGTTGCAGAGAT
>JADRCD010206253.1:0-19759 GCA_019843815.1 Montemys delectorum
ACACACACACACACACACACACACACCACTGAGTGTATGGAGATAAAGAACAACCTGTAGAATTTTGGTTCCTTCCATCATGCAAGCCTGGGGATCAAACATCGGGCTTGGCAGCAAGTGCCCTGACTTGCTGACCTCTTTCTTTTTCTGCGACATAGGCCCTGGAGCAGCTCAGCTAACCTCGAACTCCCTGCATAGCTGAAGACACCCCTGACCTCCTGATCCTCCTGCTTCCACACCCAGGCGCTAGGACTAAAGACCTACATACCTCCATGGCCCAGGATTGAACCCTAAGGCTCTGTGGATGCCAGGCAGGGGCTCCACCGACTGAATCACAGCTCAAGCCCTTTAGTTTGTTTGTTTGTTTGTTTGTTTATAGTTTTTTGAGACAGGGTTTCTCTGTGTAGCCCTGGCTGCCCTTGAACTTAAAGATATCTGTCTACCTCTGCCTCCCAAGTGCTAGGATTCAAGGTGTGCGCCACCACGGTCAGATTTAGTTTTTAGTTTTGAGACAAGACCTCATTACATAGTCCATGCTGGCCTGGAACTCACTATGTAGACCAGGCTAGCCTTAAACTTGTGGAGCACCTGCTTCTGCCTACTTTTAATTACTAATTTGTATGTGTGCATGTGTGTGTAAGAGCACATGACAAGACTTGTTCTCAGCAGAACTGTGGTGGCACACGTCTTTAATCCCAGCACTTGGGAGGCAGAGGCAGGCAGATTTCTGGGTTCCAGGCCAGCCTGGTCTACAGTGTGAGTTCCAGGACAGCCAGGGCTGCACAGAGAAACCCTGTCTCGAAAAAACAAAACAAACAAAAATGTATTTCATTTCTACTTTTCTGCTTCCAAATTACCAGATTAAAACAAATACTTGACAGGGCCTAGTGACACATACCTTTAAACACAAATTTGGGAGGCAGAGGCATAAATTTCTGTGGAGCCCCAACCAGGGTCATAGAAACTCTGTCTCAAAAAATATAAACAACAAAATTGTATGGATGTGGTAGAGCAATCATGAGGCAGGGGCAGGTGGATCTCTGTGAGTTCAATGCTAGCCTTATCTACCAAAGATGCTACAGGCTAGCCAGGGATACAAGTGAGAACCTACAAACTCGGGGCTGGAGAGAGGGCTCAGCAGCTAAAAGCACTTGCTGCTCTTGCAGAGGACTCAGGTTCGGATCTCAGCACTCACACGAGACAGCTCACTCACAACTGCCTGTAACTCCAGGGGATCCAGCACCCTCTTCCGGCCTACACAAACACCCGCATACACGTGGCATTTACTCATATACAAATAAGTAATACACTCTTAAAAATACAAATACTATAAAAAGAACATATGTCTGAACTGGACACTACACCGTAATGTTGGAAACAGTACGCATACTTGGCTGCAGCCACAATCTTCCACAAAATGCAGTGAGTAAGCTGGAAACCCAGAGAGGAATGACTTTCAGACAGCAAGCCAGCAGCAGGAGGAAGCCACCTCAGACATCAGTTGTGTGGTAAGAGCCAACAGAAGGCAGGTGTGCTGCTGCAGAGGCCCAGCCAGCACTCTCACATGGGAGCTGGGGACAGAGCTCAGGCCCGTGCCTAGGCAGCAAGTTCTCTCCTCAGTGAGGTCTCTGTCTGGCCTCCTCAGGCTCTTCATGTGTGCCACCTTCTCCAGCATCAGCAGAACCTGCCTTTAAACTTTAGCTAATTTGATAAGAGCATGATAACAGCTTGCTTTTTATTTTTATTTTATTTTTTATTTTTTTCGAGACAGGGTTTCTCTGTGTAGCCCTGGCTGTCCTGGAACTCACTCTGGAGACCAGGCTGGCCTCGAACTCAGAAATCTGCCTGTCTTTGCCTCCCAAGTGCTGGGATTAAAGGCGTGCGCCACCACTGCCCAGCTAATAGCTTGCTTTTTAATTAAAAAAAAAAAAAAAATGTTGTGGCTGAAGAAATGGCTTAGCTAGTTAATACTACTACTGGCTGCTCTTCTAAAGGACCTGGGTTGAATCCCCAGCACCCACATGGCAGCTCACAACTGTTTGTAACTCCAGTTCCAGTGGATCTGACACCCTTACACAGTTATACAGGCAAAACACCAATGTATACAAAAAAATAAAATGAAAAAAAAATTAATAGTGAGATGTGGTAGTACACTCCTTTAACCCCAGAACCTGGAAAACAACGACACGTGGCTGTCCGCATGTTTGAGGCCAATCTGGTCTACATAGAAATTCCAGGACAGCTAGGGCTATATAATAGAGTAGACCTTGTCTCGAAAGAAAAAAAAGAAATTTTTAGCGGGGCATGGTGGTATATGCCTTTAATCCCAACATTTAAGAAACAGAAATAGGCACGAGCAGGTGTAGAACGGTCTAGTCTACATAGTGAGTTTGAGGCCAGCCAACACTGCTTAGTGAGATCCTGCCTCAAGAACAAGTGTGAGCCAGGGAGGGATGCTGGCGGATTTCTGAGTTCAAGGGTAGCCTGGTCTACAGAGTGAGTTCCAGGACAGGTTGAACTCAGGAGGCCTCAGAAGGCCGGAGCTGGCGTCCTGGGCAGCTGTGCACAGCAACAGTGCTGGGAACAGAGCACAGCTTCTCTGGAAGGCAGCCAGATCCATCTTACCAGTCCCTGATAGCAGTGAGCTGGGACATGTATTTATTTACAACTTCCTCTCCTTCTAAAAATGGGAGGCCGAGGAAGAACGGCCATGCTCACTCTCCTGTCCATCCACAACCCCTACTGCACTCAAGCCCACGCTAAGCGAGCTGGAGGAACTCAGCACCGGGGTCTACAGGAGACAAAGGGAACTCCAGACCCACCAAGACAGCATTGTCCACAAGCATGGAAGTGCGTAAGGCTGTCTGTGGGTTCTGTGATGATGGCAGGCGGTATGGGGGTGGTGACTGACTGACAGACACATAGTAGGAAAGGACAAGACTGTGAGACTTTCAGATTATACTTTTCATTTATTTGTACTCCCCACAAGGTGCAGATCTGCAGTGAATTCTATCCCATTTTCACATCCCACGGACTCAAGCCCGTGTGACTGTCCAGATCATGGTTCTCTTGGGAGCTGACGGAGGTGCTCGGCCACTCCATCTGGCTTTCCTGGAAGTTATTAGCAGGGCCAGCATGGAAGGACGCAGATGTGACCACAGAAATCACTGCTCACAGGAACCTAGACCTGCTCAGAGCTGAGCCCAAGAGCAATCAGCGGACTCTGATCTGATTAGGTTAGATAGGGATTTGCTAGGCTGGAGAGAGAGCTCAGTGGGTAAGAGCACTGACTGCTCTTCCAGGGGTCCTGAGTTCAATTCCCAGCAACCACATGGTGGCTCGCAACCATCTGTAATGGAATCTGATGCCCTCTTCTGGTGTGTCTAAAGACACACACTAAAGCTACAGTAAACGCATAATGTAAATAAATCTTTAAAAAAAAATACTTGAATGAACATTAAAAAAAAAAAAAAGGCTTTGCTAAGGGACAAGGACCGCTCACAGAATCACTGACATGGTGATGCTGACACGGCTGCACAATCAAGTCCCTAAAAGATACTTACAACAGGACCGCCAAGGTGGCTGTCACCTCTTGGATGGGCCAGGAAACAGCCAAATCAGGGAGCAGACAGACAGGCCACTTCCTTACAGACCCCTGGCTTCTGTCTTGTGCCTGGGGCCGCCTATGCAGAGGTATAGACGAGAGCCTCGGTTTCCCAAAGGAAACTTAGCTGCATCTAATATAGAGTCTGGAAAAGCACTCTCTGGCCTTCCTGTCCCTCATATACCAGAGGGACTAGAATGGAAGTGGAGCTGGCCCTCCAGAATAGAACCCTCCAAGAGTCCTTCCAGCTCCGCCTAGAAGCTGACAAGACTGTGTCGAAGTGTCGTCACCTGGGAGGTCCCATTTCTGACAAGCTGGGGCCAGTGTTGAGGATGCTAGCCCGGCACTCTTGAGCAGTGGGGATGACAGCTCAGCCTGGGTCTGCAGAACTGTCTCACTGGCACATAGTCAGCCCATATGCACAGTGTATTGTTCATGGCTATGTCTGTGACAAAGACTGATTGCATGACTCCAGTGTAGTATAGTGCTCTTTTATCTGACTGACTAAAATTACAGATCAGGGTTTTGTTTTGTTTACACAGCATATGAGGCAAGAGCCTACTGACTCCTGCCTCCACCTCCCACATGCTAGGAACACAGGCATTTATCACATCCGGACACCCATTCATATTTTACACCATAGAAAAAGTGTATGTTAAATTAAAATATAAGTAAATCTCTAGCCAAATAAATTGTAAAGATTGTTATAGCCAAGCAGTGGCACACACCTTGGATCCCAGGACTTGGGAAGCAGAAGCAGGCAGATCTCTGAGTTCAAGTCCAGCTTTATATACAAAACAAGTTTCAGGACAGCCCAGGCTGTTATAAAAAGAAACCCTGTCTCAGAAAAAAAAGTCTTTTATTAATTGGTCTCTTATTTTATTATTTACTTATTTTGCTTATTTGTGAGGCAGAGACCTGCCTGCCTTTGTCTCCTGAGTGATATAATTAAAGGTGTTTATTTTGAGAGAGGGTCTTAAAATAGAACCTATCTGTCTCAGAACTCAATTCACTATGTAAACCAAGCTACCTTGAAACCTGACCCCCGCCTCTGCCCCCTCTGCCCCCGTGCTGGGATTATGGGCGTGAAACACTACATCAGCTGGTGACTTTCAAGAGGCTCTGAAAGCCAAGTTACACAGACAGGCCGGCCCTGTGAGCCAGGCCGTCACCCCAGGCAGAAGCTGCTCTGACCCCAGATCTCTCCTCCAAGTAAGGAGACCTGAGGTAATGTGCAGACTCTGTGCTTGCTGAGGGTGAGATGGGACAGTGAGGGGTGGGCTGCTCCCATACTGAGACAGCCAGACAACAGCCAAAGGACAGTAGGACAACCAAGGAGGCTAAGGGGGGCATGGCCACTGCCCACAGGAGTCATGGTCCCCTATGGCCAGGGCAAGGGGAACAGAGCCTCAAGATCACTCTGAGTAAGAGTCTCTCATGGGCTTCAGCAAGAGCCCGACCCACAGGAGCGGCAGGCAGGTCTCTGCGGCTGTTTGGCACAGAAGTTTGTATAGCTACCTCTAATTTACTGCTGCTGAGGATCTTTAACTTCTGACCCTCCTGCTTCCTCCTCCTCCTCCTCCTCCTCCTCTTTTAAAGATTTACTTATTTTATGTATGTAAGTACACTGTAGCTGTCTTCAGACACATAAGAAGAAGGCATCAGATCCCGTTACAGATGGCTATGAGCCACTATGTGGTTGCTGGGAATTGAACTCAGGACCTCTAGAAGAGCAGTGGGTGCTCTTAACTGCTGAGCCATCTTTCCAGCCCCCTGCCTCCACTTCTTAGTGCTGGAATTACAGGTCTATATCATGATCTCAGTCCATATAGTGCTGGGTTGCACTAGGACCTTGGGAATGCGAGGTCACCGCTGTACAAACTGAGCCACAGCCTAACCCCAAGAACCTTTCTGTTGGGTTTTGGTAGAACTGAGATTTGCCCCTTGCACATGTTAAGCAAGAACTTGACCACTAAAGTGTACTCCCAGGCCCCAGTGTCCTACATGCTACTCTGTATGTTCACAGATTCAGGTTTAACTCCCACTAGAACAAGCAAATACAGTTTTAAAAAATACTATGTGTGCCAAGGAAGTTCATGGGGACAAGAGAACCTGTTGCTGCGCTCTGCTGCGCTCTGCACGAGTCCTCAGCCAGGCTGCTATAGAGCAACCTCGCTCTTCCCTCTTGGCCTTTCTTTCTCCCTTAGACCAGGAGCTTTTTCTCAGAGAGAGAGAATTCCTGGAGCCTGAGCGTGGGCCTCACACTTGCTAGGAAAGCACTCTTCCACTCAGCCACAGCCCAGCCCTCCTGTGCACACAGTGTGTGCCCTGCCATAACCAGCACTAGCTCACTAGCCATGGCGACAGGCACAGGAGCCATGACCTCCCCTCCTCCGTGTAACTGAGAAAAGCTTCCCCAAGCAGCTGCCTCCTCGAAGCACTGACATTTGATCTATGACAAGTACCAGAGGTGATGCTGGAGGAGAGCCACAAGAGGTCACAAAGACTTGACAGGTGTCACTAGATAACATCACTATTGACAGCCTTCCTCTTGCAGAGAATGGGGACAAATCCTGTCCTGTCACGGCAGGCACTGCAGCTGTGAAGCTGTGATGACCGTTAAAAGTGTTGTCTTTCTGGAGTCACAAGGACACCACTGGGGGTGGGGTGGGGGTTTGAGACAGGGGACAGTAGCACAGGCCCTCAGCACGTACCTCCTCACACACTTCCCGGACAGCTGCCACACTTGGCTCCTCCTCAGGCTCCATGCCTCCTCCAGGGACAATCCATCGGTCAGGATGGCGACTACTGCTCACGAGCAGCACCTGAAGGCAGAGGTCACAGGGAGGTCACATGCAAGCGATATTCACAAATCAGCCCAAATAGAACGAGCGCCACGGTAACTAAGAACTGGCTCTTGCTTAGACCTTCAAATAACTTTACGAGGTAGTGCCTGGTTCTGGAACAGCAGGCACTGCACCCAGGGCATGCCAAGGGCATATCCTGTGAACAAGCGAGAGCTGTGGCTTTTGTACTCCCTTCACTCTCCCCCTCTCTTCCATCCTCTCCTTTCTCCTAAATCCCTTAGGTAACATAAAACCGGTGGGAGAAACAAGCCTGGAAAAGCAGCAAGAGGACCAGGGGTGAGGCCGCCTGGGGCTGTGGAGGCCTCCACAGGCCACTCCAGTGTCCGGCCTGCAGAGCACTCCCAGAGCTGAGCTCCCTCTGGGAGCCATCGAGGTGGAAGTCCTTCTACTACTCTAGTGCTCTGGCAGCTGGTGAGTGGAGTTTTTTTATTTACTCTGTTTGAGATGTCAGCACCTTACGTGTGCGCGGAGTAGATGGCCGTGAGCTGCCATGCGTTGGCTGGCGGTTTCCCACAGAGCACTTTCTGGCTATGGTGAACCTCCTGTCCTAGCCACCTTTGCTCCTACCTCTCTAGCTCTCACGGACACTGCTGACCTTCCTGCCATCCCATCTCCCTTCAGCACCTGGGGCTCTGGGAAATTTCACTGTCAGACAGGCAGTGCACTTATACTACCTAGCAATGGTGTGAGTTTTTTAAACCCCAAAGCCCACCTCCAGTGATGTAACTCCTTTAACAAGGCCGCACCTCCTAATCCCACCAAGCACAGAAAGCCACACTGAACAACACAGGCCATGGCGGCAACCTCGCTTGGCCACATGGCTTGCTCTGCAGTGTCCCTGTGCTGTGTTTACACAGCACCTGGCCCCTGCTTGTGGCACTCCCTCCACAATGGCAGAGCCTTCTGCTAAGTTCTGGCTGGCAGAATTCCTGAACTGGGCATGCCTGTGAAGGCTCTCCTACCCCATGTCTGGCCTGTGTGCTCAGCTTTAGTCTGCAGTAGTGTGGAGAGCACTTGCCACCGTGTGTCCTGCCACCCATCCCTGCATGGGTTGAGGTCCTTAGGGAGCCTCGATTCCCACCGGTGAGGAGTCCCTGCCAAGGACCCGGTCACAGTACTACAAAGGAGACAAATACAGAAACCAGTACCTGGAAAGAGCTGGATGCAACCACTAGACCTGACCATATCGGCTCTCAGGTCTCAGGAACTAGTTTCTATAGACAAGGAAGAGGTTGGAAGTGGGGGCCGAAAGTCCCCCCCCCCCCGCCGCTGGAATCCTCGCCTGGTGGTTATTGTTTTGCAAGTTAAGAAAGCTAGCATGTCAAAAGATAGGTAGACATTGCCCCTTGTGACAAATAATCTAAGTTTTGTTCAATCCTTAAAATATGAGGTTGAATTTTAAAAGTGATGGGGGTTGGTGATTGTACTGGCTAGTTTTGTGTGTCAACTTGACACAGGCTGGAGTTATCACAGAGAAGGGAGCTTCAGTTGGGGAAGTGCCTCCATGAGACCCAGCTGTGGGGCATTTTCTCAATTAGTGATCAAGGGGGTAGGGCCCCTTGTGGGTGGTGCCATCCCTGGGCTGGAAGTCTTGGGTCTGTAAGAGAGCAGGCTGAGCAATCCAGGGGAAGCAAGCCAGTAAGGAACATCCCTCCATGGCCTCTGCATCAGCTCCTGCTTCCTGACCTGCTTGAGTTCCAGTCCTGACTTCCTCTGGTGAGCAACAGCCATGTGGAAGTAAGCTGAATAAACCCTTTCCTCCCCAACTTGCTTCTTGGTCATGATGTTTGTGCAGGAATAGAAACCCTGACTAAGACAGTGATGCAGCTCAGTTGGCAAGTTTGCCTACCGTGCGTGGAATGCTAATTTGGTTCCCAGCACCTCATAAAATCTGAGATAGATAGATAGACAGATAGATAGGGCGAGCTCATCATTTCAGCACTGGGGAGGTGGAGGCAGGAGAATTAGAAGTCATAGTCATCCTCAGCAATACAGGAAGCTGGAGGCCAGCCTGGCCTGGGCTATGTGAGGTCTTGTTTCAACACCACCCTACCCCAGCCAAAAGAAAAAAAAACAAAAAAAAACAAAAAAACTAATTTATTTAGCAGGAGAGTCCAGACAGTATACTCAGTCTATAGATCTATAGCTTCGACCCTGCTTGGGGATTACAGCCTTACAATCTGTATGTGAAACAATGAAACAGTATCAGGAAGCTGTGAAATACAGTTTGAGAGTACACGTTTATAAAGCTCTAGATGAAGCAGGCCTCCTGTGACAACAGGAAATGTTTAAAAGGTGGGACCTCCCAATGAAGCCTGGGGTATAAGACACAAACCAATTTCAAAGATGGTGGCAAATGCTTGTAACTCTAGTACTTGGGAGGCTGAAGCATGCTGATTTTAAACTTGAAGGCAACATGAACTATACAGCAAGTTCTAGACCAGCTCAGGCTAACATACTAAGACCCTGTCTCAATCAATCAATCAATCAATCAATCAATCAATCAATCAGAGAAAGCCAAAGGGACACACTGACAGAAAGGGGCTGCCCAGGAAAATGTCATTTTATAGGTTCTCAGAGGACACTATAGCCACAGCCCACAGGGCCTAGCGACATCTCCAGCTGATGGAGCACAATACTGCCCACACGGTGCCGGTTTGTAGGCAGGATTAAGATTGAAGGACAATAAAGCCTCATGCTATGGTTCAAAAGAAAAGAGCAAAGTCAGGCAACACACTGAGGGTTAGATCTCCTCTGGGGTCCCATGAAGGCTGAGTGAGGCTGTGGATGCTAGCCATGTAGGATGTCTGCTGAGGGAAGGAAGCTGCAGCGCAGAATGAAGCTGGTTCAGACTACACAGGCTGCAAATGCCAAAACCAAGGGGGTGGGACTGCCAGCACATGCCTCAGGCACTGGACCCAGAACTACAGGATCTGGGTGGCTCTGCCAGGTCCAGTGTTTCCGTGACAACCCTGCCGCTGGTTCACACTGGCAATGTTCACTCTGTCACCATATATTGGAAGTCTGTAACATTCTGTTTTTACATTGTCTGAGCCTCAGAAGGCATGCTTGGCTTCTGCTTTGTTTTTAGCTCTCAGGATCAAGCCTTGATGGGAACAGGCCCCACTACCGAGCCACATCCCCAGCTGAGAGCGGACTTCAGAGCAGTGTTTGCAGCAGCTAAGACTTGAGACTATCTGGAGGAACTGAATTCACTTGCACTATAACAATAGCTAGGATGAGCCTTTGGGGGACATGGGCGAAACAGTCCTCCACAGGCTCATGCTCCGTCCCGGCCTTCAGCAGTAGCTCATAAAGGACAGGCCTTTCAAGCCCTAACCTGTCTCTCTTTCCTGGGTCATGGTGTGTGAAGGCCAACAGTCCTCATCACAGACAACCCTGCCCCACCTGCTGTCACAGCCCATAATCTCTCTGGAACCACCAACAAAGCCAACTTTCCCTCCCAGAAGTTCTTTCCGTCAGGCCTGTGAACTGGGAGGCTAAACTCGGCAGAGTTCAGTAAGCTCCAGGACTCCTCCAGGGCCACGCCACTACTATAACAATACACCCTTTAGTCACAGCAATGGGGAGGCAGAGGCGGCAGACCTCTGAGTCTGAAGCCAACCATGGCTACTGTTACCTGGGTCCTTTCCCGAGTTAACCCTGCTTAGTGACTCTCATTTAAACACTTCTACCAGAGGATGGCTGTACAGGAGACCCCTACAGGAGGGGAGGGAAACAGCCAATGGGAGGGAAAGGGGGGAGTGCGCCTGCAGCGCTGAGACTTGTCACTCCAGGGTGTGGAGCAGGTTCAGCAGCTGGGGGAAGAGTAGGGCGTCTTGGCAGTGCAATAGGGCCCAGAATAGACGCACTCAGTACAGACACGGGAGAGCTCTGAGCGGCACCTATTTTTAGTAATGGCATACTTATAACTTTTACATGTCCAGGTGAAACCTAATCCCTCCAACAGCCTTGAGAAATGGCTGCTGCTCCGCACACTCTCAGAGCCCGGGGCTCTGGACAGTACCCTGTCACCTACTTCAACTGGACAGCAAGAATTAAGTAAGAGAGGGCTGGTGTGACGGCCTAACTGGCAAAGAAACAGAAGCCAGCACTTGCGGGACAAGTTTGACTCTCTGAGTCAGATCCTGGGAACCCACATAAAAAGCAGGACACAGCAGTGCCCATCTGTGATCCCAGCTTTCCTACATAAGAGGGAAGACAGACAGTAAAACTGACTGCAGCGGAGCTTCACCGTACAACAGCACAAGAATGAATGAGAGACTGCGCACTGAGGCACACACACCACATATATACGTACACGTGCACAGACGACAATAACAATAATAATAATAATAATAATAATAATAATAATAATAATAATAATAATATCATCATCATCATCATCATCTCTGGAAACATCCCTGGCTGGCCTAGAATTTGAGAGACAGACAGGATAGATCCAAACTCACAAACCTCCACCTGACTCTGCCTCCTACACACTGGGATTTAAGGTGTGCACCACCATGCCTGGTCCAATAAATAAAATACTGAAAAAAATATTGAAGTAGGATGACAAACATTATTGTAGGTATTTGTTTTGTTTTGTTTTTGTTCTTCAGACAAGGTTTCTCTGTGTAGCCTTTGCTTTATAGAGCAGGCTGGTCTGAAACTGAGATCTGCCTGCCTCTGCCTCCTGAGTGCTGGCATTAAAGGAGTGCACCATCACCACGCAGCAGAACACTGTAGTTATTACTGAACTTGAAGGAACTTGCTGAGTTCTTGCTCTCTTCCAGCAACTACACTTGCTTGTTCCTTGGCACTGTAAAATCTCCCAAGTCACTTTCAGTATTTCCAACTCAAGTTCACCAAGTTAGGTTCCCTTCTGTACATTTTAATTTCTTATTATTTTTAATTATGCATATGAATGTGTTCTATGTAGGGATAGTTTGGTGCACATGTATCCATGGAGGCCAGAAGAGGAGAGGGCATCAAATTCCTTGGCGCTGAACTGAAGTGCTTGCTTTTGTGCCAGCTCGCTCTCTCTCCATCCCCCCCCCCCCCTCCAGTTATGGGCGCTGGCTAGGAAACCAACTCTGGCCCTCTGGAAGAGCTGCGAGCCATCTTTGCTTTGTAGGTGAACGTGCACTCAGTATGTATTGGAGTCTGAGGAGGTCTAAGGTGGACATGAGCTCCTTGGAACGGTGAGTTTGGAGGACTGAGAACCACCATGGGAGGTCTGGACATCAAAACCAGGTCCTCTGCAAGAGCAGCACTGAGTCACTCTCCAGCATCTCTCCCTGTAAGGTCACCGCCCTTCAGATAGCCACGGCTGAGTCTTGGTTACTCTCTAAGGAACTCACTCAGGACCCACGTCACGTCAGTCAGTAAAGGACTGGCAGGGCCCGATGCTGACAAGTCATTTCCAGACTTTTAAACTGGCAAAGATAAGCAAGGTGCTGGAGTGTAAGCTTTAGCAAGCTTTAGAAGGAAGAGACACTCTGACCCTGTGACATGGACATGGATAAGCCTTGAGAGAGTGTGTGTGTGTGTGTGTGTAGCATGTAGTAAGCCTGCTGGAAAAAAAAGTCAAAGTTGCCCAATTCCACTTCTGAGCGGAATCTCTAGCTGCCCTGCCCAGGGCTCTGAGGTTAAGAAGTGGGGAGCTACTGAGAGTGCAAGGCTCCTGCATGGGACAAAGAAGGGGGCGCCCTGCAGCTGGGAGTGGATGTTGGCTACAGAACTGTGTGAGTGTAATGAATGCTGCAGAGCTCTTACAATAAAAAGTTTATATTGTGTATGTTTTGCCACAATTTTACAACATTTTAAATAAATTAGGAAATGTGTACTGTCATGCTTCACCAAATAAATAAAAAGATTAAATATAAGTACCAACTCGAATGGCCATCTAGTTTTAAACTGCTTAGCAAATGTGGGTCCTCACACACACCTGGCACCATGAAAATTAACTGAGTATACAATAAGACAACCCTAGCTCATTCCTGTTTGTGTGGGTGTATCTAAGGACTCAGCACCTCAGCCCGACCTAGCGGTGCCGGCACTCGTACACTGACTCACAGATGAAAGCCAGACCACCGAGTGTTTGCGTAGAAAGCTGTCTGGGCAAAAGGGTTTGTGGTGTGACACGGGGAAGCTTCCAATGCTGCTAGAGGGAACAAATAGGAGATGAAATGCAGGAGAGATGGAGAAGCAAACGGTGGAGTCGGGACACCCACAGCTGTGACTATGGGAGAGAGAAGGGTTGACAGAGGAGCAGGTGTACAGGTTCTCGTGCAGCGGCCTGGAGCTTGAGTGGATCCAGTCTCCAACAGGCTGCCCAGCCGCACTATTTCCCTGGCTCTGAACAGCGACAAGATAGATGTTTGAGAAGAAAAATGGTCCATTTATTGGATTAAATAAACCTCCTCAATCTTGTTGGTATCAGCGGTCTGCACTGCCACTGGAGACCAAGAGGATGCTCATGGTCCACGCTGTTGCCAGGAACCATGTGGGAGCCTAGGATCCCGGCTGTGAAGGGCAAGGAAGCTATCCCTGCAGTGCTATGAAAGGCCGCTGCCTCGGGTGCACAGCTGGGAAAGATGAATGTAAAGGGCTTCTAGGAACTCCACCTCCACCCTCCCCACTCCCCCAAAACTCACAGCCTAGAGAGAAAGCCAACTCTGCCAAGGCGGGTCTGGCAGGAGCGCAGGTGGAGGTTGGGGCTCCAGGGCACGGACACTGGGAGTTCAGGCATGCTCCAATGAGCATATGAACAGGATCAAATGCACTTTTCCCCCTTTATTATTTTAGTGGAGAGGAGGCCATGGGAGGTGCGGACTAGGAGGTAAGTGCATAAGGGTACATGATGTGAGAGTTCAAATAATCAATAAAAATATTACATTAAAAAAGAGAATGATGCCGGGCAGTGGTGACGCACCAGAAGAGGGTGTGTCTCATTACGGGTAGTTGTGAGCCACCATGTGGTTGCTGAGACTTGAATTCAGGACCTTTAGTGCTCTTACCCGCTGAGCCATCTCACTAGCCCTAAAAAATTCTTATTTCCAGGTGTGGTAGTCCATGCTTTTAGCCCTAGCACTGGGGAGGCAGAAGAAGCTGGATCTCTTGAGTTCTAGGCCAGAGTGGTCTACAGAGAAGACCAGGATAGCCAGAGCTATCTCAAAACAAACAAAATGTTGTTGAATAATCTATGACTATCTAAGACTTCCAAAAGAAATCTGCCCCCACCCCCCAAGACAGGGTTTCTCTGTGTAGCTCTGGCTGTCCTGGAACTCACTCTGTAGACCAGGCTGGCCTCGAACTCAGAAATCCGCCTGTCTCTGCCTCCCAAGTGCTGGGATTAAAGGCGTGCGCCACCATCACCAAGCAAGAAATCTTAATATTGTAATATATCTATGTTAGGCTGAAAAATGGCTCAACTGGATAAAGCCCTTGCCATGTAAGCCTGAAGACCCTGAATTTAAGCTCTAAGACAACGCCCTCAAAAAAAAAAAAAAAAAAAAAAAGAAAAAAAAAAAAAGAAAAGAAGAAGAAAGGAAGAATAGAAAAAAGGAAAGGAAATCAAGCACCGCTGGCTGAGAGCTGGCTGAGAGCTGGCTGAGAGCTGGCTGAGAGGTGGCTCAGAGGTAAGAGTACTGGCGGGGGACCAGGTTCTATTTCCAGCCCCCACACGACAGCTGACAACGTCTATAACTCCAGCCCCAGGGCAGCCAATGCCGCCTTCTGGTCTCTACCGGTACCAGGTATGCACGTGGTGCACAGATATACCTGCAAGCGAAGCACTAAGTCTTAAAAAATTAAAACTGCACTGTAACCAGTGTCTGTAATGGCAGAGCTGAGGAGACGGGCTCCCAGACTATCCAATCCGACGTCATTGGTGAACTCCAGGCCAGTGAGAGACAAGCTGGGCTAAGAGCACGCACGCACTGTGGGTCCAAAGGACCCCCGTTCAAATCTTAGCTCCCGCTTGATGGCTCACAGCTATCTGACCTGTCATTTGCCAGGCAGTGGTGGCACAGGCCAGGGTCTTACTGTGTATCCCTGGCTGCCTGGCTGTCCTGGAACTCGCTCTGTAGACCAGGCTGGCCTTGAACTCAGCCTCTGCCTCCCAAGCGCTGGAATAAAAGGTGTGTGCCACCACTACAGCCACATTATTTTTTTTTTTTTTTACCGTCTATAAACGATCAGAGCCTAACATTTGAGTGGTTGGAGTGCATGCCGAGCCCGCAGAAGCCCTTCCGTTCAATGCCAAGCACGAAGGAGACAGTCTATAGCCTATAGCCGCTGTTCCCTGTCTTCAAAGAACATAGACAATTGCTGGAAAATTCTACAAAGCAAGTCTTGCCATACCCAGCAGGTCCAGAGCTGTAACATAGGGACGATCTCAGAGATTGTTATTGATTTTCTACTAGGAAAACATCTATACTAGGTCCTCTCTGAAATCATTGACAGCCTCAGCTCAGTAAACTGGACTGACATGGAGTGCTGTCTAACGCTCACTCTCAGCACTCACTGCACACCAATCCAGTGAGAACAAGACTTTCCAGCACTGAAGGAAAGAGGCACAAAGTGCACAATAGTTATTTTTGTTTGCTTTTTAAAATTCTTCTGAGATTGGGCAGTGGTGGCGCACGCCTTTAATCCCAGCACTTGGGAGGCAGAGGCAGGCGGATTTCTGAGTTTGAGGCCAGCCTGGTCTACAGAGTGAGTTCCAGGACAGCCAGGGTTACACAGAGAAACCCTGTCTCGAAAAACTAAAAAAGAAAAAAGAAAAAAAAAAATTCTTCTGAGAAAGGGTGTCTTAGTTTGGATTTCACTGCTGTGAACAGACACCATGACCAAGGCAACTCTTATAAAGGACAACATTTTATTGAGGCTGGCTTACAGGTTCAGAGGTTCATGGCAGGCAGACATGGCGCTGGAGGAGCTGAGAGCTCTACATCTCAACTCACAGGCAGCAGGAGGAAACTGTGACACACTGGGCACAGCCTGAACATAGGAGACCTGAAAACCACCCCACACAATGACATACTTCCTCCAACAAGGTCACACCTCCTAATAAGTGCTACTTCCCATGAGCCAAACATTCAAACTGTATGAGTCTATGGGAGGCCATTCCTTTTCAAAGCCCCACACCCAGGTGGCCTTGAACTCATGATCCTGCAGCCTCATGTAGCCAAGAATCCTGGACTACGGATCCCCGGCTCTTCCCTCCCAGGTGCTGAATTACAGGCGTGCACTAGACCCAAGATTTTACAAGTTGCTGAGATCCACCCAGGGTTCTGTGCATGACAGGCAAGCATTTTACTGACTGAGCTCCATTTCCAGCCCAAAGAATAGTAATTTTCAAAGATAATTTGTTAAGTGTCACATGAACTTTTACAAATGCGCGCTTTGTGAAATAGGAAAAGCAGTCATTATTGTGATTAACAACACTACCATATTTTGTAAAACTGTATTTTGATGTAAAAACGTTACCAAAGGCAGAGAAGAATGTTATGTTATTGATTTAAATTTTTCATTTTTTCTTTTATTAATTAAGAGGCAGCACCTCACTGTGCAGCCCAGGCTGGAGCCCACTCGCTCATTCAGAGCAGCGCATACTCCCAGTGCTTGCTCACTCAGGCTCCTGAACTCTGAGTTAACAGAACTCGGTCAGCACAGCAAACCCCAGACAACAGGGAAACCAGATTATTTTAACATTTTATATATAAAATTCGCCTGCATGTATTTCTGTGTATTACATGTGTGCATGGAGCTCTTGGAGGCCAGAAGAGGGCGTAAGTTATAGACAGCTGTGAGCTTGTGGTTGATGGGAATGGAACCTAGATCCTCTGGAAAAGCAGCCAATGCTCTTAATTAACTTCTGAGCCGTCTCTCCAGCCCTGTAAATCACTCTTTACCTGCTTAATGAGCACAAAGTCAATAAAAGCACGTACAGGATTTAAGCTAGAGAAAACAATTATGATAGGTTCTGAGGCACCATAAAAACACATAGAAACAAATCATTCACAACGCAGAACTAGGCTTACTGGCTATGCACTGGAGGACCTACCTAGAGACTGGTCTGTACTGACCTGATGGAACAGGGACAACGCCACAAAGGACAAGCTACATACACACACACAGCAGACATTTTCGAGGCTATTTTCTGAGCCAGTTCTCCAGAAGAGGCAGGAGGAGCTCTTCAAGGCCAGTCTGATGTACATAATGAGTTCTAGGCCAATGAGAGCTGCACAGTTTTACCACGTCTTAAAAGTAAAAATGGGGTTAGACAGCTCAGCAGTTAAGAGCCCTGCCTACTCTTGCAAAGGACCTGGGTTTGGTTCCCCGCACCCACACTGTGGTTCACAGCTGTTTACAACTATGGTTCCAAGGGATGTGTCACCCTCTCCTGACCTTCCAGGGCACCAGGCACAAATAGAGTACACAGATATACATGTAAGCAAAATAACTATACATGGGCTGGAGAGATGGCTCAACTCCTCTAGCAATCTGAGTTCAAATCCCAGCAACCACATGGTGGCTCACAACCACCCGTAATGAAATCTGACGCCCTCTTCTGGTGTGTCTGAAGACAGCTACAATGTACTTAGATATAATAATAAATAAAACTAAAAAAAAATAGCCATGCACATAAAATAAAAATGTTAATAAGACTTGCTGTAACAAACATGAAACAACTTTATAATGGGAAAACTGATGGTAAAGTGGGCTTCAACACTATTTAGAGACTTGCCCAAAATAGCTGTTTCTGACAAATGCCTGAGCAGCCTCTGCCCACAGCATTCCCACACTGCTGCCAGGGTACGGATAGGAGCTGTGCACGCTGCACTTGCGTAGTCGGGCTGCTGCCTCTCATCCACCGCTCTCAACACCCGTGCTGAGTCTACCTAAGAGACAGATATTTGTTCAAGCCTTTTCCAGTTTACTTTTCAGCTTCTTTTGTGGATCTGCCCGAAGAAAATGCATGTCCTGCCTTACGCGCATTATTTACCAGAACTAGCCCCAGTGATAGAGCGAGCCCTCTGGGATTCAGTTGGCTATCACGGAGGTGGACGGGTCAGACAACACTGCCTCCAGGCTGACAGATTAAAGACTGTCTAACCTCAGACCTCCCTCTCCAAAAAAGTAAAGGTTGAGCAGCAGTAAACCTTCCCCGTCTCTCCGCAAGGCACAGTGAGTTCGATCTTGTGTAGTTAGAATGTGGATTTGCCCCTTCAGCGGGAGAGTTCAAACTGAAGCCTCCTAGCCATTTGTGCCACCTCAGGACCTACGGTGCGGGAGCAGACTCCACTCGCCTTTCAGTCAGCCTTCCTGCCCCCTAAATCTCGCATCCAGCGTTTGTACCTAGCACTCTGGACAGTTCTGTCCCTACACTGATCAACTGACCAAGCAACAAGGCTAAACTTTCCTGGGCCCTCGCCACGTCCCTGAAAGGCACTTCTCTCTCAGGGCCTCAGGAATAGGAAGAGCTCCAGGGGGTGCTGCCTCACACCCCCATCCCAGCAACTAGGGAGGCAGAAGCTACTGGGTCTCGGAGTTCAAGACCAGCCAGGACTACACAATGACACTTTGTCAAGGCAAATGGGAGGGAGGGAAACTCTTAGTCTACTTCCAACTCCTGACCTCATACCATGCTCTAAAATCAGTTCCTAAATGAGAGGCATTTCCCACTCCAGCTCCCACAGGCTCTGACTAAAGGTGTGTGCCACCATGTCTGACTTAAAACCATCATCTTGAAAGGACTCCGAATCACACCTCTAGAAAGGACTTAGAAGACATACGTCTGGGGCAGGCAGAGTCCAGAGATGATTACCTGAGGCTGAAACACCCGAGAACAACCTAGACGGCAAGGGGTCCCAGGAAAAGTGGAAGTGTGCCTGCCTTCTGTGCAGTGAGCCCTCTGAAGTGTTCAGCACCAGCCGCAGCTGCGGAGCATCCAGGCCTCGGCTCTGGACTGAGTACTGACCGAAAGAGCTTCAGAGTCCACACCTACCAGTCCTCTGTGTTCCCACACAGCTAAACCCCACTTCCCCAGTGCAGGCACAGCCACTGTGACACCCCACTTCCCCAGTGCAGGCACAGCCACTGTGACACCCCACTTCCCCAGTGCAGGCACAGCCACTGTGACACCCCACTTCCCCACTGCAGGCACAGCCACTGTGACACCCCACTTCCCTAGTGCAGGCACAGCCACTGTAGACTCCCCAGCTCCATGTGAGCCAATCAAACAAACCCCCTTTGTGTCTCCCCCTCTGCCATGCCCACTCTACCTTCCTCCTGTGCATGGTTGGCTCTCCAGTCCTCTCTAAAGCACAACCCTTCACCCACACCAACTACTGTCACAACGAACACCATTATTCAACCTGGCCTGACAAAATCCCAAGTTCTAGATTTTCTCCAAAAGTAATCACTCTTCTGAATGTCCATTTTCCTTTCCCTGGGATCGGCACATCTCAGTCTTTAGGACAGTTCTAGAGGGGACACTGAGTACGGAGGCCAGGGTGGCTGGTAAGTCACTCTGGGCCTTAGCATGACTGTCTGCCTGGCCCACGCAGGCTCCCTGCACAGAACTGTCACTGCGGCAGTATGCACTCCAAGACTAAGTTCCAGGCATAACGTCAAAGCATAGAATGCTGTTTCTTCGGGGTTGTTCTCTGGCTGACTTTACAGGTGGCTGTGGCTGTGGCCGTGGGAAGAGGGACATGCATCACATGTGTCTCTAGCCAACCCTTTCCTCAAGAGCATCTTCTTTTTGGAGAAAGTCCTTCCGCCTTCCAGTCTAGACCTTCCTGCTTTCTGTGCTGGGCCATAGAGGAGTGGGCCATGGAGGTGTGAGACATGGAGGAGTGGGCCATGGAGTGTGGGCCATGGAGGTGTGCTGTCCTTTACCACCATACTTTGAGACAAGCAGACGTCTAAGACCTGTGAATCTCCATGGCCTGGCCAGCCTGAGATTTGCTGCCTAGAATACTCTTGTTTTATTATACTTCAACTTCTTTACTCCATTTTTATTTCTTTTCCGAGTGCTGGCCTAAGCACGCACTCACAATACGCCCACACGAGAGACACAGCTGTGTGTGGAGGTGAGAAGACAACTCTCTGAGATGGCTGGCCAGATGACAGTGACTTTGCCCACTGAGCCATCTCTGCAGACCGACCACGGATGCATGCGCCTTTAGACTAACCCAACACAAGTGTCCACACCTGCACCACACACCACACACTTCCAACACCACCCACTCCTCTTCCACATCCCTGTCAACAC
>JADRCD010206254.1:0-32514 GCA_019843815.1 Montemys delectorum
GCCATCCCCACAGAGGAGAGTGACCAATGTTTAAAAGGACAACAGATAGTTTCCTGTAAAATAAAAGAATGTGTTCAAAGATAAATTAATTAAAGAGGTGAAAAATCGTACATTTTAACTGAACTGTGTCATTGAGATGCTGCTAATGGCTGGGCAGTGGTGGCGCACACCTTTAATCCCAGCACTTGGGAGGTAGAGGCTGGTGGATTTCTGAGTTCAAGGCTAGCCTGGTCTACAGAGTGAGTTCCAGGACAGCCAGGGCTATACAGAGAAACCCTGTCTTGAAAAAAACCAAAGGGGGGGGTGAAAAAAAAAGATGCTGCTAATGGCGGTTGGTTAGTGTTAATTAGCCACAGCTTAACAGAATCTAGAATCACGAGGGAGATGGGCCACTGGTCACCCCTGTGGGGGGGATTACCTTGATTACTGATGTGGGAAACCCTCCTTAACTGTGAGTGGGGGCATTCCCTAGGCAAGGGATCCTTTGCTCATGAAAGGGTGACCCTATGCTTTGATCACTAATATGGCTTTCATACTGTCTTCTGACTGTGGACATAACATAACCAGCTGCTTCAAGCTCCCATGGCCACGACTTCCACCCCGATAGACTATGAGCTGTGAGCCAAAAGTAATCCTTTCACCCTTAAATGGCTTTTTTCCATCTGAGTTTTGTTTCTTTTTTGTTTTGTTTTGATTTGTTTTAAAATCACAGCAACAGAAAAGAAACCAAGACACCGCCCAGTTAAAGTTGGATATAGTCACTGTAAACGCCTTCCAAATTTATCAAGGCGCACTGCCAATTCACAATTGTGGAAGGGATTGTTGTAATCTTTTACATTTGGCATTGAAGAGTTTTCGGTTAGCTATGAGAATTTTGTTCCTGCCGAGCCAGATGGTGCTTCAGAAATGCAGACTCATCGGGATCTCCAAACAGGAGGAAAACTGATGTTTCCCTCTATTGCCTTGCTCCGCCATATAAGATAGACTCAAAATATCTGTGTGGCGTTCAGGAGCAGACTAGAAAGTGTCATGGACACAGTTGCTAAAACGGTTCAGTGTTGTATGTACAGTGCTATGAATCACCACCAGTGTACGGAACCTGTGAAAGATGCAAGGCTGTGAACACGGGGAGGCTGGGACTATGCCAACGTTTGTTGCCTAAATTGTGCATGACTTTACAAAGACTCACAGGACTGTCGGTCCCAATTTGTTCTTGAAACAAAACGACATGCTTTGCCAGGAACTTTGTAGTCAAAGACAGAAAATGACAGTGATTTCCATTTTGTTTTTTCACCATTATATCATTATCACAGTGTATATGAAGATAAACCTGAAGTTCACAGGGAAAGAAAAACATGCTTTTGCCCTATTTAGGAAGAGATTAGAATTTATATTAAAATCTAACTTTTCATGATGCAAAACTGTAACTACAATTTTGTGCACTTTCAAACACAGATCCAGGGCTGGAGAGATGGTCAGTGGTCAAGAGCACTGGTTATTCTTCCTGATGACCCAGACTCCCAGAACCCACAAGGCAGCTCACAATTGTCTGTAACAGGTCTGGGAATCCCACACCCTCTTATCGCCTCCACAGACACTGCATACAGGTGGTACAAAACACATATACATATACATAAAATAAAGAAATAAATCTTTTTTAAAAAATGAAGCTATATATAAAACATTTTCAGTGTTAGTCACTAACACTATGTTAATTTCCTGCAAAAGCTACAAGAAAAATTTGAAGAATGTATTGCTGGTAGTTACATGCTTTGAGTTATCTTTCAGTATATATAACTTCTTTTGCTCCCCACACTCAAAATTCAGAGAAAATGGCTTGACACGGTTTGGACAAAAGCAGTTTTAAAGCCACTGAAACAGATAAACTTCTGCTTCAATGTCAAACAACTGTGACAAAGGTAGCTATGGAGGAAATGCATATTAGAAGGTGAAAGCTCTGGGCTTTTTGTTCGACTCCTAACAGTGGGAGCAGGGACTGCCTCTGACTCTATTGCCTCCCTTTGGGACCCCTTCTTCCTACTGGGCTGCCTTGTCTATCCTTAACAGGAGAGGAGGTGCCCAGTCTTACTGCAACTTGATATGCCAGGGCTGGTTGACATCCATGGGAAGCCTGACCTTTAATGAAGAGAAATGGAGGAGGAGTAGATGGGAGTAGAAGGGGGAGTGGAGGTGGGGAGGAAGGAACTGGGAGGAGAAGAGGGAGGGTAAACTGTGGTCTGGATGTAAAATAAATAAATAATAAAATATTTTTTAAACAAGTAAAAGCTCACTGGGTATTTACATCACCAATGGGAAGATGTGACTGTACATCTAGAACAACGTGGGTATGTGATTACTTTTCAACTATGAATATAAATGTAGATAATTCTACATCTATAACAGGAGCAGAACACATCTACGTTAGATAATACATAATACATCTAATGGAAGTTGAACATCAGAATTGAACTGTGCTTTAAGAGCTAAAAAAAAAAAAAAAATGAAAACAAAACAATAACAACCCCTGGGTTTCAAAGACTTAAAAAGAACATAACACTGGACAATGTTTATATTGGTCACATGTTGACCTGGTTTTTTAGAAGTACTGGATTCAATAAAATGTTAAATTAGTTTCATATGTTTCTTTCTATCTATAAATGAAGACACAGCTACCAAAACACTTGAAAATTCCATGTGCAGGGCTGGGACTGCGACTCAGTGGTACAACATTTATCTAGCATACTGAAGGCGCTGGGCTTGATCCCTATCACTGCTACATACATACATACATACATACAACAAACAGACATGGCTTATGTTTTTATTTTATTTTTTTCTACAATGTAAAGCTAGAATCACTTCCCTTGTTTTGGACATCTTTTCTCCTGGGAGAATCATCTCCTGAGAGAAGGTCTAACAAGAGCACATTGTAAGGCATCCGACTTCTGTCCTCAAACTGAAGGATCTGTCTAGATCCAAGCATCTGGCCATGGACCTGAGCCGTTGGATACTGACTCCTGGGACTTCGATTCTGCAGTAAGTAGAGCCAAGACAGTGCTATCTAGAGTCTAACTGAACAGTGTTGCCACTGATGGGTATGGATAGTGGAGACATGTGGCTAAGAAGACGTGCCAAGCCCCAAAGCCCAGTGAGATAGGAAAGCCTCCACAGGGAACAGAAAGATAGAGGCTGGAAAGCAGGCGCATGGAAAAGGGAGAGACCGCGTTGTGGAGGATGAATTCCTGGGGCAGGGAAGCTACGTCTGAGAATGAACGGTGGGGCTGTATGCCTGCACTGCAGGGATACCTAAGGCAAGCAGACAGAAATGCAGGCCCAGGAGAGGCTGCTCGCCCTGATCAGCAGTGCTGAGAAAACATCCTCTTGAGTTTGGGAGTGAGAACCTGGGTTAATTAATGAAAAAGACTCTCAGGACTACTGTTGTCATGGCAACCATGAAAGGCGTAGTGGGGATTTTGTGCAGACAAAAGGAGCAACAAGTGTCATCCCCTCTTTTTTTCCCTCCTGCCTGGATGCATAGAGGTGGGGGTTCCCTCATCCTACCTCCTCTGTAGCCCAGGCCAAACAGCAGTGTGGATGGGAAAGATACTGTCCATAGTCAAGAGGGACTTACAGGTCTGTACGCTCAGTCTCTCTGACTATATATTTAGGTTTGAATAAGGATTCAGGTTTATGACTGGCCTCTTGTAACCAGCCTTCTGCCCTAGTTCCAAGGTCACTTCCTCCGTTTCCGAGACCTGAACTCTGGCTCCAACTATTCCATACAATGTTGTATGGAATAGAACATTCTGTTCCCAGGAGTTGGAAGTGATTTGGGGACCCTAGCCCAGTGACCAATTACTACCCGTGCCTTCGTCTCACACCCCGCCTGACAATCGCCCTGAGGGTAGATGCTCTTAGACCCCCCTCGGCGCATAAGTACACCTGTAACAAAATGTCTTGATCCCTTGGTGCCTGACTACCAGCTTAAGATGTTCCTTTGTACATTCTGTTCTGCCAGCCTTTCCCCAGGGTGCCCTTGCTACAGTGTATGCCCAGATATCTGCTTAATCAGGAAAGCCAGCTCAGGCAGGTCCTCAGTGGTATTCAATAAGCCTGGAGGAATCTCAAACAGACCTAGTCAAACTCAATCTATAAATACAGGTTTTTTTGAAGCTTTTACTTTAATCAATAATATTGAACTAAGTCATTCTCTCCCTTTAACTTTTCCAAGTGACTGGCTTATTTGGCAACCTCATTTTGACTGAATTCCAGATGTTCGTATAGTTCACTTAATGTATTCCAGCTGCCTGGCACACGGTGGATTCTCAACTAATAATCACTGAATGGACAGGAAAAAAATGGTAATTCTGCCTCTTAAGAGATAGGAATATATATTATCAATGACTGCTTATCAGGGCTTACACTTAACACTCAGGCTATATCTGAGTGTTATTACAATAACTTATGTGCATTTTGTTTGCCAATACTTGGCTTAAGAAACTCCTTTATAGATATAAGTGGAATTATATGAACCTGGAGCCTTCTTCTCTTCCCATTTTGGTGGGCTTGACTTCCTGTCTGCTGTACAGCATTTCTAGTGACCAATGTTAGCTGCCGTTAACCAGCAGACCTCTATAGAACCCTCTAGCCCGCTTTTTGTCTGTGGTTTCCTCTTGGATTTCCCGAGGAACCTCCTAATTGGCCTCCCTGATTCCCTCCCCCTCTGACCTCCCCATGCATCCACTGCAAGCAGCCACTGCTTCTTATGACACTGTGCATTGTATTGATGAGAGGCCGGATAGCAGAATGGCCAGATGAACCATGGCCAAGCTGTTTGGAGATGGCATATATTTGGACAGGACAAAAAAAAAAAAAAAAAAAAAAAAAAAGCCAACACCTTCAGAAGGTGATTTCTGCCATGGCAGTATGGATATTATTTGCTGTCTTTGAGTCTTAGGGTCTAAATTTCAAATCTTTGACTTCAACTGTATTCAACACGTCAGGATTGTGAGTGGCTGCTTCCTCTGTTGACTTGGTGACACCTCAGGCTGCAAAGACCGATCCCTATCCCCCACTGTGAGATACATTACCTGTTCCATTCCTCAGGCAGTGGGGTATCTTGAGATCCAGGACACCTGGCTTCTAGGCTGGGCTCTGCCACTAGTTGCATGACTTTAGGCAAATCACATCACCTCTCTGGGCCTCAGTGTCCACACCTGAGAAATGAAGGGATTACAGATTAGTCATTGGCCGCCAAATACCCATCCCCCACTTCAGACACAACCGAGTGTATTTTCATAGGAAATTGCAGGCACTGCAAGCAACTCCTGGTGCAACCTCTGCCTGTATCCCTTTCCTTCAAGAAGGTCTATTGTAACAAAGGGAAGAATAAAGAAATGTGAGCGCTGTGGTGGTTTAAATAGGTTTGTCTCAGAGGGTGGCCCTATTGGGAGGTGTGGCTTTGTTGGAGGAAGTATGTCACTGTGGGGGTGGGCTTTGAGACCCTCCTCCTGGCTGCCTTGAAGCAAGTCTTCTCTTTGCCTTCAGAAGAAGACAGAGAACTCTCAGCTCCTCCAGCTCCATGCTTCTTGCTTTGATGATGATAAGGGACTGAACCTCTGAACTGTAAGCCAGCCCCAATTAAATGCTATCCTTTATAAGAGTTGTCTTGGTCATGGTGTCTCTTCACAGCAATGAAGACCCTAAGACAAATGCTTTCATTAATATTTAAAAAATAACCCATCTTTGGTCTGGGGCTCTTGCTAAGTGTAAGAGCACACAACTAGAAAAAAACAAACAAACAAACAAATCACACTTAGTGTTTTAACTACAAGAGAGTTAGTTAAAGTGTAACTCTATAGTAGTTACACTTACTGAGAACTTAAATGTATAGTTTCAAGTGAGAGAGGGAGAGAAGAGCACAAGTTGGGGAGGAAGGTGCCTAGGGGCGTTGGCAGTTGCTAGTCAGCAGAATGTGCCTGCTAGTTTTGAGGATCCCAGGGTCAGCAGCTGGGTGCAGTGGATAAGAGCTAAGGCTTTGGAGTCAGACTACCCAGCTGAAGATCTTAGTTGCCAGGTGAGTGATAATTTATTACTAATGTTAAATACAACTTTTATACAAGGTCCTTGTCTTAGTTTCCTCTCCTGTAGCTATGATAAAATCCTTGACTACTGTGATGGTGGTCACAGAACCCTGAGGGAGCTGGTCAGGCCGTATCCATAATTAAGCAGAGAGAAGGCCCCGTGTGGGGACACACTGTGGAGGTAGAAGCAGGTAGACCTCTGTGAATTCAAGGCCAGCTTTGGTCTACATAATGAATTCCAGGCCAGCCAAGGCTTTTTTTTTTCCCTCCTTGGTTTTTCGAGACAGGGTTTCTCTGTGTAGCTCTGCCTGTCCTGGAACGCACTCTGTAGACCAGGCTGGCCTCGAACTCCGAAATCCGCCTGCCTCTGCCCGCCAAGGGCTGGGATTAAAGGTGTGGGCCACCACTGCCCGGCCAGCCAAGGCTATACAGTAAGACCTTGTCTCAAACAAAACAAAACGAACAAACAAGAAAAATACAACAAAAAAAAAATCCACTAACCAGCAAGGCCCCCAAATGCAAACAAGTAATGACAGCTTGCGTGCAGTGAAGAAACACACATCTATCTGTACCCGTGATGCAGGAAATGAGAGTCTGACATCTCCAGGGCGGTCATTCATGGTTTATTTGGGCTCATTCTGGACTCCAGTGCAGAGCCCGGCTCGTCTGGTTCATAGGTTTCCTGAGTCACCTTATGCAACTGCTCCTTTCGTGAACTACGTTGACAGCTGCTGAACAGGGTGATTTCTAAGGTCCTGCCTAGCGTCCAGCTGATGGGACATTGCCCATACGTATCACCCTACCTGGTTCTCTTTACTACGTTATTGTCTAAGAGGAATGCTCATAAATTGACGCATCAAAATTTATATCTTTTAGCTGTTATCTTCTCTTTTTTTTTTAAGATTTGTTTATTTATTTTATGTGTATGAGTACACTGTAGCTGTACAGAAGGCCGTGAGCCATCATGTGGCTGCTGGGAATTGAACTCAGGATGGCCCCCGCTCATTCCGGTGTAATACGCTGTAGCTGTCTTTAGACGCACCAGAAGAGGGTGTCAGATCTCATTATGGGTGATTGTGAGCTACCATATGGTTGCTGGAATCAGAACTCAGGACCTTCAGAAGAGCAATCAGTGCTCTTACCCACTGAGCCATTGCCAGCCCCAGTTGTAACCTTCTTGAAGAAAGAATATCACTTAAAAAAAAAAAAATCAAGTAGCTGGGCGGTGGTGGCGCATGCCTTTAATCTCAGCACTTGGGAGGCAGAGGCAGGCAGATTTCTGAGTTTGAGGCAAGCCTGGTCTACAGAGTGAGTTCCAGGATAGCCAGGGCTACACAGAGAAACCCTGTCTCCAAAATAAAGGGCTGAAGAGATGACTCAGCAGGTAAGAGCAGATCTAGGGGAGAGGGCAGATGAATGTGTGTGTGTGTGTGTGTGTGTGTGTGTGTGTGTGTGTGTGTGTGTATGTTGGGGAACTGGGAGAAAGGTAAGGAGGGGAGGATGCATTCAGGATGTATTGTATGAAAGAAGAATAAAGAAAAAGAAAAAAAAATGTACTTGCTGCTCTTCTAGAGCACTCAGATTTAATTCCCAGCACCTACAAGTAGGCTCACACAGCAATCTGTAACTCCAGCTCTAGACGATCCAGTCCCCGCTTCATGGTGCACAGACAATATGTAGGCAAAGTACTTACATTAAAAGGTCATTCCTTCTTCCCTTCCCTCCCCTCCCTCCCTCCCTCCTTCCTTCCTTCCATCTTTTTTTCTTCTCCGAGTAGCCTGGGCTGTCCTGGAACTCCCTCTGTATACCAGAGATCCCCCTGCCTCTGTCTCCTAAGTGCTGGGATCAAAAGTGTGCACCACCACCACCACCACCTCCTCCTCCACAGCTGCCAAATTTAAAACAAACACAAGCGTTATGTAGGGCACATGGTTGGAACCTTTGCACTTTAGAAGCTGAGGCAGGGGGATTGTGTTCTAGGCCAGATTGTGCTAACTTACCTCAAAACAAACAACAGCAAAACCAATGAATATAGAAATGCAGAGGCTGGCATTAACAGGTACTCACAGGAATGATTAATGGATTGAATAAAACTAGTCTGGTCCCTGATTCCCCTTAAGCAGGAAAATTCCTGTCTTTCTCATCTCATGTGATAAATGCTCACACAAATAGTGAAAACAAAGGGCCAGGGATCTAGCTAGCTGATAAAATGTTTACCAGCCATACATGAAGTCCTTGGTTCAGTCCCTAGCACTGAATAAACTGGGAGTGGTGGCCCACACTTGTAACCTTGGGAGGACCAGAAGTTCAAGGTCATCTTTGACTACACAATGAGTTCAAGTCTTAGCTATATGAGACCCCACTCCAAGAAATAAAAACACTAAAAAACAAGACAGACCTAACATTTACAGTGGAAATATTGAAAATATTTGTCAGTATTCTCTTTATTTTATTGCAGCAGGAGACAGCGGCCAGCAGCTCCTTCCAGCTCTGCAAGGCTGTTCTGCCAGGCTGCACACTGGACCAGCATTCCATTTACAGATCCCCACAGCTCCTTTCCTTTCAGACCGATGCAGTTTGGCATCTGCTGCTTCCAACCTCATGATGTGGCTTCCAGTAACACCATCAAGATCCTGCAGTTGCCAAATTTGGCAGCCAGTTTCTGTCCTCATTTTACTTGATGTCTTGATGCTAAATCCTAAAATCATTGGAATGTCTGCGGCGTGAGTTATCATCCTTGTACAAGCAAAAAGACCAAGGACTCTTTAAAACACAGGAATAACACTAAAAGTAGCCAGTGCTTCAGTTTTTCAAATGACCATCTCAAAAGAGACCAAATCCAACAGGACATTTAAGATTGCAGCGACGCGCCAGGCATAGTAGCACACACCTGTCATCCCAGCACTTCAGAGGTTCAGGCAGGAGGATCACCAGTGTGAGGTCAGCCTGAGCTGCATAACAAGTACTTGATTTAAGGACAAAAGGGCCAGCATGCAGCTCAGTGCCTGCCAGACACATGAACCAAGGTCTTGTGTTCCATTCCCTGCACCGCAAGGGAAGAAGAGATATGGGTGGGGTAAACTGATTCCAGAAATTCACTTGTTTTAACATCTTAAAGAAAGATTTATTATGTGTCTGAGTGTGTATGCTACGTGTGGTCCTAGAGGCCCAAAGAGGAATTGGGTTCCTTAAAGCTGGAGCTATGAGGGCTGGAGAGATGACTCAGTAGTTAAGAGCACCAACTGTTCTTTTAGAGGTCCTGAGTTCAATTCCCAGCAACCACATGTTGGCTCACAACCATCTGTAGTGGGATCTGATGCCCTCTTCTTGTGAGTCTGAAGACAGCTACAGTGTGTTCATACATAAAATGAATAAATCTTTTTTAAAAAATCTGGAGCTATGAGTGGTTGTGAGCCACCTGAAGTGGGTGTTGGGATCCAAGCTCAGGTCCTCTGGAAAAGCAGCAAGTATGCCTAACCACTGTGCCATCTCGCCAGACCAGAGGCAAATTCGTTTAATCATTCACCTGTTCATTCACCTGTACACATACACATACACACACACATACACACACACATACCCTACAATGTGCCAGGCATTACACAAGGTGTTGAGGAGTAAGACTGATTTTTTTTTCTTTTCTTTTCTTTTTTTTTTTTTTTTTTTTTTTCGTTTTTTCGAGACAGGGTTTCTCTGTATAGCCCTGGCTGTCTTGGAACTCACTCTGTAGACCAGGCTGGCCTCGAACTCAGAAGTCTGCCTGCCTCTGCCTCCCAAGTGCTGGGATTAAAGGTGTACGTCACCACTGCCCGGCATAAGACTGATTCTTAATTAAGAACTCTATTGGCAGGTAACATTCCTAAAGAAAACACACATGCTATCTGTCTACAGTCTCACGAATGTTCACAAACAAAATACACTGATTAGCAGTAGCACCTGAATGAAGACAGTATGAGCATCTTCCCAGAATCCCCTCTGGGTCTCCTTGCAGAGCCTTGATCCTCTCAACAGTAAGTGCTTGCATTCTGTATAGTTGGAATCATTCAGAATGTACTCCAGGTAGTCCCTGCCTTTGTTCAGTGATACTGGTGAGATCTGTGGACTGTAGTGTAGCTGTGGGCCACACAGTCCTGTTACTCTGGAGCCTCTCTGCCTCTCTTACTTGGGAACTTTCCACAGTAATTACATTCTCCTTCTCAGGAACACTAACCCTTTTTTCTTTGTTCTTTTTAAAAGAAATATGTTTGGTGTGTGTGTGTATGTGTGTGTGTGTGTGTGTGTGTGTGGTGTTGCATGCATGTGGGTATGTGGATGTATATGCCTGTAAATACATATGGGGAAGCCAGAGGAGGACACCTCTCTCTATTGTATTCCTTTAAGATAATGTCTCTTCAGAGACCTAGGATAAGGGAAGAGCCCAAGAATCAATAGGGGTAACCTTAGCTGTGACTCACTACATTGGAGATATAGAACCTGAAGAAGCCATGTTCTGTAGCAGGCAGGAACTCCATTGGAGCAATAGAGATACTAACCCACCCACAAAACTTTCAACCCAGAATTTATCCTGTCTACAACAAATGCAGGTATAGGGAATGGAGCAAAAACTGAGGCAATGGCCAACCAACAACCAGCCCAACTTGAGACCCATCCGATAGGCAAGCACCAATCCCTAACACTATTAATCATACTCTGTTATGCTTGCAGACAGGAGCAAGTAGTCCTTTGAGAGGCTCCACCCAGCAGCTAACTCAGACAGATACAGACACCCACAGCCAAACAGTGGACGGAGCATGGGGACTCTTATGGAAGAATAGGAGGAAGAATTCTGTAGCCTGAAGGGGATAGAAGCTCCACAGGAAAACCAACAGAGTCAACTAACCTGAACCCTTGGGGCTCTCAGAGTCAGAACCACCAACCAAAGAGCATACACGGGCTGGACCTAGGCCTCCCAGCACATATGTAGCAGATACAGACATCTGCGCACTGGAATGAGGGCTATCCCAAAAGCTGTTGCCTGAATGTGGGATATGTTCTTCTAGCTGTGCTGCCTTGTCTGGCCTCAATGGGAGAGGAAACACCTAGCCTTGAAGAGACTTGAAGTGCCAGGGGTGGGGGAATACCCAGGGGTGGGGCCCATCCACTCAGAGGAGAAGGGGAGAGGGTATAGGGGAAAGATTGTGGGAGGGTGTGACCAGGAGGGGGCAGTGAGTGGGATGTAAAGTGAATAAGTGAAAAAATTAAATTAAATTAAATTTTTAAAAAAGATAATGTTTCTCCATCATATACTTTGGTTGTAAGACATAAAGAAATCAGTCTGGAATTGGGCAACTTCCTCCCTGGTGGCTGGCTTTCTTTGTGGCGGAAGGTGCTCTGCCTCCCACCTCAGGGAGAAAACACATAAACAGGCTTGCCCAGCACTGGACCCTGGATATGATAATACCAATCTTCCAGGAAGTGTGTGTGCACCAGTACAATGGTGACCTAAAGGTAATGGGGGTAGCCAACCACTTTCTCATTGGCTTTGAGGTCTGCTCCACAGAAGGGAATTCATGACTGTTTCTGTAAACATGCTCAAAGCTCATGGCTGGGGAGGTCATAGGGCTTAGGGGAGTTGAAGTCTCTGCTTTAATGGGGTAAACTGTACACACATGCAGAACAGAGTGAGCTTTTGTTTTTTAATTTTGCTGTGCTAGGATGGAATACAGGGCCTCCGTGTGTTAAATGGGTGTTCTACTCCTCAGTAAAAACCCAGCTCTTTAATATAATTCTTTTTTAAGAAAGGGGCTGGGAGGGAGGGAGAAGGGGAGAGCTGGGAAGATGATGTAATCAGGAGAATGCTTGCCAGACCTCCAGTACCCATGTAAAAGCCAGGTGGTGTGCACCTATAACTCTGGCGCTGGTGAGGGAAGAGACAGGCGGATGTCTAGTGTTTGCTGCTTAGTCAGACTAGCTGAATTGATGAGCTCCAGGATCTGTGAGAGATGTCTCAAAACATAATGTGGAGAGCAACAGAGGAAGAGACCCAGCCAGTATCAACCTCTCTCTTCCACTCACATGCATACACACATGTACAAACACACATGATTTCCAAACAAATCATGAAGTAGTTGGTACTATAAAGAAAATTGACCTGGTTGTAGTGATAAGACATAAAGGGGCAGAGGGAGTAGATTGAAGAGTCAGATAGGACCATGTATAGCTCAGTAATAGACACTAAATTCAGTCCCCAGCACTGAAAATAAAGAGTAGTCAAGGAGCCACTGCGGTTGGAACCTCCAGGGAAGAACATAGAAAGTTAATGAGCCAGCCAGGGTTAAGTCTTACCAGGGCTTGTCGACTACACTCAAGGGACTATATTTCATTTTTAATATTTTTTTTTTGACAAGGTTTTTCTGTGTAGCCCTGGCTGACCTGGAACTCTGTAGTCCAGGCTGGCCTCGAATTTAGAGATCTGCTGGCCTCTGGTTTCCACATGCTGTGATTAAAGATGTGTGTATTTTTTTATTTTTTTATTTTTTTTACTTGGACACATGCATGACGTTTATGAGATGTGTTTATTTTTAAAGACAGAACTTCTGGATGCTGATGGAAATCATCTTATAGAGGGAAGAGCTGATGAAGAGAAGAGAATGGGATGATATTAGGAGCAAGATGCTTGAGCAAGTGGAGGGAGAGGGTGCAACCCAAGGCAGGCTACTGGGTAAAGTAATTGGCCTATGGTGGTCCATGGACAGTTCTACCTAAGAGGGAAAGTAGACACTATGACCCAAATATAGGTGGCTAAGGCAGTGAGGAGCGAAAAGAAAAAAGAAAAGCAAATAAATAAAGAAACAAAAAAAAATCCCCACCACATCGTTTCCTAATTGGTTCTATGCTAGCTAGTTTTATGTCAACTTCCTCGGGAGCTTTTTGGGCCACTTGGCAGGAATCTGACTTTGGCCAAGGACAAAGAAATGGGCTTCAGGCAGGAATTTGACACTAGGCCATGACAAGGAAGTAGGCTTCAGGCAAGAATCTGATTTGGGGCTAGGACAGGGAAGTAGGCTCAGATATTTTGATCATCCCGATAAGCCCTTAGAAACAGTGATCTCGGGACTTTGTTTATTGCCTTGTTTGTTCCTCAACCTAGAACTGACCCTAACACTTGCATGTATTGTCTAATCGTCTCTTTTCTTTCCTTGCTCCCGCACTGGAGAACCTGTTGACTGACTGAGCAGGTTTGGTCACAGCTTGACATAAGCTAGAGTCATTTTGAAGAGGTAATCTCAATTGGGAAAATGCCCCACTAGATTGACCTGTGGTAAGCCTGTGGTTCATTTTCTCATTTTCTTGATTGATGAATGAGATAGGAGGGCCTAGCCCATTTTTGTGGGCAGTGCAGACTGATGATACTGGGTTCCGCAGGAAAGCAGACTGAGCAAGCTATAAGGAGCAATCCAGTTCCTGTCTCGATTTCTCTGGATGATGGACTAACAAACTATACGCTGACATAAACCCTTTCTTCCTGTGGTGGTATGAATATGTTTGGCCCACAGGGAATGGCACTGTTAGGAGGTGTGGCCTTGTTGGAGGAAGTGTGGGGGTGGGCTTAAGGTCTCCTATGCTCAGGCTCCACCCATTTAGGGAGAGAGCTTCCTCCTAGCTGCCCGAGGGTGCCAGTCTTCAACTGGCTGCCTTTGGATAAAGATGTAAAACTCCTGGCTCCTGTAGCAACATGCCTACCTGGATGCTGGCATGCTTCCTGCCTTGGTGATAAAATATTTGCCTTTATAAGAATTGTCTGAGTCATGAGGTCTCTTCATGACAATAGAAACCCTATGATGATCCCCGAGTTACTTTTGTTCAAGATGACTAATTTAGCAAAAGAAACTCTAATGAAGACGTTTCTAACATGCAGGGATTGGATAAGACACGGTTAAGTGAGAAGTGGGGGAGGGATAAGTGGTCAGAATGCTTTGGAGACATCAAAAAGTTCAGGTTATATATTTTATGTGACATGTACCTTATCCCAATTAAAATAATACTTTTGGGCCAGCGAGATGGCTTTGTGGGTCAAGTCACTGCCACCAAACCTGAGGAGCTGAGTTTGATGCCCAGAATCACATGGAAGATGGAAGGAGAGAACTAGCTCTCTGACCTCCATGTGCAAGAGCAGTGGGCACAAGGGGAGCAGGCTCCCTCTCGCAGCTGTTAGCTGACTGGTTCCAGGGAGGTGAAGGGAGCATGGGTTGGATAAGAGAGTGGCAGGATAGGAGAGTTGTGGTCCAGCATGGTGGCATACACTTGTAATCCAAGGAAGGGTATTACAGGGGGAGTCATGAGCTTGGGACCAGCCTGGGATACCTACCAAGTTCAGCCAACCTGGGCTACATAGCAAGACCCTGTTTCAAGAAAACAAAGACACACATATTTGTGATTTTATTAAAAATATTTTAGGAGCACTTGATTGATTTAGAGTGAAACCGAATGTTTTAAAACTTCCAAGTTAGTAATTACAGACTCTTTAAGACTGTAAATTGTGTTAAGCATCTAGCAGTATCTGTCGAATTGTAAGTTGGCTTTGTCAGTTATCTGAAACACTTAAGAGTCTTAAATTTGTAATTGTAGTTAAAATGCCAATGCCAGGGAGATGTTTACTAACCAAGTTTGTAAATGATTTTAATATTTAGGAGAAATTTACAAGCTAAGTCAAGTTTACAAGCAAGGTCAGCTATGTGAGAGAACAAATAAAAAGTCATTAGCTTTAGACGAGACGGGTCGAATTTATTAATGCAACAATGGAATCTGGGAACTATGTAAAAGGTCTAGGAGGGACTGGAGCTTTAGATCCATAATTTTAATAAGTTGAGCACTGGTTAGAATATGAGTAACTGTGAGCATATTTGTCTGCAGCCTGGGGCTGAATGTCAAGTTTAAACAGCTGCATGTGCCGTCTGCAAGACTCCTATGACAGTCTCAAGATCTCATGTTCTGTGTTTTGATATCTTCTCGCACTCTTCCCGAATTTCACTAAGATAACAGTGCCCATATACACTTCAGCATATAAGTTCCTCACTACTCCCAAAGAGGAAAGAGAACTGTGAGTGGGTCAAAGGTTCCTGCAAGCCCACAGTGGGAAGCGTGGTGCTGAGCGGCCCTGGCTCTTCTTCTCAAGGAGGCCTCTGGGAAAGCCAATGTGACATGCACACCAATATGGGAGTGAGATCTTTCTCTCCAGGCTCTGCTAAGTTAATCAATTATAGAGCCACATGTGTCCTGGGTGGGTCAGACACTGTCCTTCGGCCTTCTAAAACAAGGAGAATTAAGCATCCCATGGCTAATTTTTGAACAAAGGATTATATATAATTTGCTCTGGGAAAGGCTCTGAACATGAGGACTGGCCAGGATTGAGAAGCAGATTCTTTTTTTCCCCCCTCCATTTTTGTGTGCATTAGTGTGTGTGTGTGTGTGTGTGTGTGTGTGTGTGTAAGCACCATGACATATGTATGGAGGTCAAAGGACAACCACAGGAGTAATTTTTCTCCATCACATGGGTTCTGGAGATCTACTTCATGTCTTCAGGCTTGGTAATAAATGTCCTTATTGAAGGGCCATCTCACCAGTCCTCCTCCTCCTCTTCCTCCTTCCTTCTTCACATTTTTGTTGTTATTATTATTAATTAGAGTCAGGGTCTCTCACTGGAAATAGAACTTACTGACTACCTCCCCAGGGCTAGGATTACAGGCTAATGCTGCTGTACTCATCTTTTTATGTGGGTGCCAGAGATCCAAACTCAGGTCCTCTTTTCCAAATGAGCCCTCTTCACGGACCTCTAGACCTCCTTTTTCCATGGGGCCTCTGAAACCATGGAGACTGAGGTTAAAGCAATGTTTGTTCCAGATCTCAGCTTCATGCTTCTCTCTAAGACAGGAGTAGCCGTGGGGCTACTACCAAAGGCCACCAATGCTGGGCTAACACTGAACTATAAGAACAACACAGAGCCCTCCTCTGAAATATAGGCTACTTGGTCTGGCAACACATTTACCTCCATCCTTTATTATCCCATGAATTGGCTCCTGAAGGAAGGAACAGGATCCTCATTTGGATTAATGGTCTAACTTCTAAAATCATAAAGTCCAGAGAAAGGAAGCTATAGACATATGAGCCAGAAGTTGGGTATGAAGAGATGCTTGTTGGTTAAGAGCACTTGCTGCTCTTGCAGAGCACCTGTGTTCAGTGCCCAACACCTGCATGGAGGTTCACAGCTTTCTGTAACTCCACTTCCAGGGTTCCAACACCCTTCTCTGGCCTCTGGAGACACTGTGCCCACACTGTGCACAGAAAATACACTCATACACCAAAAAATAAATCTTTAAAAAACTGGAAAAAACTCCCACCTCAACCCA
The DNA here is from genome assembly GCA_019843815.1 of Montemys delectorum. Taxonomy (NCBI): domain Eukaryota; kingdom Metazoa; phylum Chordata; class Mammalia; order Rodentia; family Muridae; genus Montemys; species Montemys delectorum. The sequence goes on from JADRCD010206254.1 coordinate 16,469, forward strand.
CCCTCCATAACCCATAAATAAAATTGATGAGAGGAAACATCAATTACAATAACTGTAACTGGGTTAAAGCTCCTCATTAAAAGAACTCAGGTGACATTGCTGAGGTTCAAGTTTCATTTTTTAGGTCCCTTACCTCAGCACTGTCTCTGAATTTTCTCTGGTTTCAAGATTTTCACAGTAACAGTGCACTTGCAACCTCTTAAGTTCATGTTAAGGGGAAAAGAATCTTTGAATGTTTCTCTAGCCTCTGTAGGCACCTGCACTCATGTGTGCACCAGCCCACATGCAGACACACATCTACATATAATTAAAAGATAAAAAACAAATCTCAAAAAATTATATGTAGGGCTGTGGAGCTAGGCCAGGGGTTAAGAATGATTCCTTCCCTTTCTGCTTCTGTCCCTACTTCTTTTCAGTCAGCTTACCGACTGCTTGTAACTGATGTCCTCATCTGGTTTCCGTGGGTACCTGCATGCATGTGGTACTCAGACATGCACAGAAGTATAAAATAAGATTTTAAATCTTTAACATTTTTTATTTAAGCCTTGGGAGGTGGTTCAGTGGGTAAAGTGCTTGCTGTGCAGGTATGGGGGTAGAATGTGGATCTACATCACCTATGTCATGCCAGGTTCGTATGGTAACCTTCGCATAGTCCTACCATCTGGCAGGCAGAGACAGAGGTTCCCCAGAGCAAGCCAGCTAGCTAGACTAGCCAAATCAGTGAGCTTTGGGATTGAGAGACTTTGTCTCAGAATGTAAGGTGGTGAATGAACAAGGAAGACATACCTGATGCTAGCTGCACACATGCCCACACGTGTATCCACATCCCCCACACACATGTGCACCTGTATGCATGTGAATGCATATGTGTGTGTGTGTGTGTGTGTGTGTGCATGCGCATCTGTTTATATCTACTTTTGCCTTTTTCTTTGTGCCTATCTATGTCTGGGCTAATGACAGATTCCATTTTTTTTTTTTTAAATTAGAGTGTATTAACAACTATTTGCTTTTAAATGAGGCAGCAAATGTTTGATGGCCCCAGAACTTGGTTCCATCCCGACCAAGAGATAGTGGTGAGGTTCCATGGAAGGCTTGGCTTTTTGTTAGCAGCTAAGGACACACCTCACTCCAAGCCTGAAAGGTGAGTTGTTTAGAAGGCTAGTTGCAAATAAGTTTCTAGTGTATTTTTGTTTGGGTTCATCACTGCAAAGACCTTCTTCACATTTCCTGGCATTTTATACAGTTCTTAAATACATACCCTAATATATTAAATAATGTATCTTTTCTTTACCAAAGAACAAAGAAGCTGAGTGTTTTGAAAGTGTTGGTCAGGCTGCCAAAGCCTCCTCCTGCATTGGGTTCAATTTCCTGGTGTCTTATCCTCAGTACTGAATGTCCTACTATGCCAGTCTGTCTCTCCAAGCTGCTGACCACAGCGTGTTGACACACCACTTGAAATCAGAGATAACATTTCTTCCCACCTCTGACAATGACAAGGACCAGGCCTGTGATTTCTTTGGCGTTGTTAATGCTACATAGAAATTGTAACACCTCTTTCCTTTCGATTATTCTCATGAGTATTGTCTCCACTGGACAGCTAATGTGCGTTGGTATAAAAAAACCAAGAGTCACACCAGCCAGTGCTTCCCAGAATACTTGGAAAAGGAGCATCCTCTGTGGAGAAGGTGGTGCTAACAATCTTCACCATCTTCAATGCCTGCTTCAAATCAGGCTGCGGACTGTTAACAGGAGCCTAGCACTCAGCTTAGCACTCAGATGTGTCTGTTTCTGAGTAGTTGAGTGAGATTGGGGGCATCCTTGCATCGCTGCCCTCTGTTTTAACACTTTTTTCCACTCCCTGAGCTGCTGGTCACGTGGCCTGCCGAGGCCCAGTGAGATGCCAGCAAATTCAACCATCCAGAGGTGATGTGTGTTGTATATGTATGGTGCGTGCATGTGCGTGTGCATGCCCTCATGTCTGCATTCGGAGGCCAAGGCAGGGTGTTGGAAGGTCTGTGTGTTCTATTGTTCTGTGTGGTATTACCTTGAAGCAGAATCTCACTGAGCCAGACTGCCGTTAGGCCACAGTGGCTTGCCAACAAGTTCCAGGGCTCCACCTGACTCTGCCTCTCAGTTCTGAGGTTATAGACTCAGACAGCCATGGCTGGCTTTTATAACATGGGTGCTGGGATTCAAACTCGTGCACTCATGCTTGCAGAGTGAGTGCTCTTGCCCTCCGAGGCATCTCCCTAACCCACCATGCAGAGATTTGAAAAGTGCTTGCATGTCTGTGCCCCTATGCTTTAACAAATGAACAGGGTTCAGCCTAACTGGCACATGGCTAACGAGTGGTTTGGAGTTGAACTGTTCGGTTGTCTTAGCCAACTCTGCCCAAAGTGAATTCATCTAAGACCACGTGAGCTGACATGTGTGACCTTTGTGTTTGCAGGGGGTCTTATATTAATGAAGGCCCCTGCTTGGTTTAATGCTCTCTGGCCCTCATCTAGAAAGTTTTAATAATTTTTTAGTAAGGAGACTTCATTTTCCCTTTGTGCACTGGGCACTGTAAAGCATGTGGCTGGTCCTCCTACATCTGAGCTCTGATTCCTGAGCGAGTCTGGCTCAGAAGCAAAGGACCCTTGCAGCTCTTCAGATACCAATAAACACATCCTTGTTCCTTCAGTGGGTTGTGTTGCTTTGCAACACTGTAGCAATATGTAAACTAAATTGACCAGTCCTCCTTCAGAAGCATCTCACTATGCTTCCTCTTTCAATAAATATTTATTTTTGTATTTTTGGTTATGAGCCTAGCCTTTAATGGCTGAGCCATCTCCCCAGCCCAATATTTATTTTGTGTGTGTGTTGCACCATAATCATGCAGTACCAGAAGGGGCCAGAAGAGGGTGTCAAATTCCCTGGCGCTGGAATTATAGGTCTTTGTGAGTGAAGATATGCGTGCTGGGAATCAAACCCAGGTATGGCGGGGAGAGCCAGTGCTCTTGACCACTAAGCCATCTCTCTGGCTCTAGAATGCATTTCTAATCTGTGTCGTGTCTCAGAAAACCAATAGATTACATGAAAAATAGAGGGAAAAAAAAGCCTCTGGCCTTTGTGTCTGGTGATTGCTATACCTCAGAACTTTTTCTTCCCCTAGCACTGAGGATTGAGTCTCCCCGTGGCTGGGAAAGTGCTCTACTGAGCTGTATGTCCAACTGTTGCTTATGTTTTTAATGTTGAGATAGGCTCTTACTACATTGCCAGGCTGGCTTTGAGCTCACTCTGCAACCCGGCAGGCCTTGAACTTGCAGCTTTTCTGCTTTAGTCTTCCAAATAGTTGGGATTACAGACCTGTGCCACCAGGCCCCCTCTATGTCTTTCTCACATATGTATTACACGAAATGTGATTTTTCTCTACTAGTGGCTTCTCATAGAGGACACAATGTTGGCTGGTGGTGTAAGGACCATGTTTGTTGGGCATCTGCTGCAGATAGCCCTACCTCTGCACTTGCTTTCTCTCCCAGCATCTTTTGTTGGTTTGTTTTGACTTTGGTTCTTCAAGACTGGGTTCTCCTATGTAGCCCAGGCTAGTCGGCAACTCCCAATCCTCTGGCCTTCGTGAATGCCTGGACGACATTTGTATCAGCATAAGGAGTCTCTCAGCATTTTGTTTATCATCAACTTTTGATGGTACTATGGTTTGCACTTGATTTTGCTGGGGTTTTCTGTGTATATAGGGTATGTGTGTGCACAGTGTGTGGAGGTGGGTGTGTGTTTGCCATGGTGTACATGTGGAGGTCAGAGGGTAACTTCAGATGTCTGTTGGAGGCATGGTTTCTTGCTGTGTGCCTACTGCTGTGTAAGGCAGGCTCACTGGCCAGCATCTTCTGGGGAGCCAGCTCCCATCTCACCGTAGGGAGACTTGGAGTGCAGGTGCTGGTTCACTGCATCTGGCTTCGGGTGTGTGTGTGTGTGTGTGTGTGTGTGTGTGTCTGGAGATGTGAACTCTGTCCTCAAGCTTTACAGCAAACGCTTTATCCACTGAGCCATTCTCCGCCTGAATCCTGCCCAGCACTGCTGGATATTTTGTTTTGAGACAAGATCTTACTATGCAACCCCGACTGGCTTAGAACTCATAAAAGCCTACCTGCCGCTGCCTCAGAGTACTGAAATTAAAGGCTTCTGTCACCATGCCCACTGCACCCACCGTGCCCATTGTGCCCTGGCTTTCTACTGTTGTTTCCTTAGTAAAAAATAAAAAACGGGAACCATGAGATGACTCAGCAGATAAATCCACTTGCCACCAAGAGAGACCTATGTTAACCTCTGAGACCCACATGGTAGAAGGAGAGAAAACTCCCTCATGTTGTCCTCTGACCTCTGCATGGGCATTGTAGCATATGTATGTATGCATGCGTGTGCACGTGCACACACACGCATACATACTCACATACACACACAACAAATAAATATGTAATAAAAATAAACTCAATTAAATTGTGCTTTAAATTTGAGTGATTACTAAACTAGAAACTCAACACCTTTTCTTTTAAGTGTGGAGGACAGACCCCACAGCTGTGATCGCACCAGGGAGGCTCTGGACCTGAGCCCCAACTCCAGCTTATATTGCATGTGGCTGAAGAGCACTGGTTGGTTGCCCAGGTGATTCCATTTTGGAAATGATGTGAAATCTCTGACAGAGTCATGCAGCAACCTGACAGAGTTGCTAATAGAAGATCCGGCACAGGCAATCTCTTGTTCAGTGAAATCCAATTTCCAGATCTCTGCAGCCGCCTTTCCCATTCACACTTTTCCCCGCCAACCACTCTGGTGAAATCATCACAGCACAGATGATCTAGAAGTCCTGTTCTCTCATTAAGCCTCTGCAGCAATGGTTGGAACTATTTTTATCATTGTTCTCACACTCCAGTGAACCACATTTTAGTCATTAATCTATTTTTGTTAATCAGAGCCACAACACAACATAGTAGTAACAAAAAAGCAAGTTTTACACGAATAAACAATGGTATGCAAATGATAGGGCTAAGACAGACTGTGTTCCACTAACCGAATTCTAGCTATAGCTTGTTAAAGACTAACCATTGTAAACCCACTTAATAGCAGTATGTAGTAAGTATTTTTCTTGGCCATAACAGACTTATGAAATGCTTAAGCAGGTGACTTTTTTTCACTACTTTTGCCACAGAAGCTGCAAAGCTACGGGGCTCTTCTACAGAGACATTGGTTGATTCCATTTTAGAAACACCGACTTAAAAGATAAAGTCTGGAGCTGAGGAGATGGCTCAGCTAGTAAAGCCCTTGCTGCATGAGCAAGCAGTCCTCAGTTCATCCCCCAGAACCCACATAAGAAGTTGCCATGGTGGCACATGCCCGAAGAGTCAGCACTAGCGAGGTAGGAAGCAAAAATGGGCACATGTGCAGAGATCAGAGGACAAGATCCTAGAGTTGTTCTTTCCTTCCACCAAATGGATCCCTCAGGCTAACTCCAGCCCTTGCTCTTGGTGGTAGGCATGCTTAGGGGCGGAGCCGTCTGGTCAACCCCCTCATGAACTCTTTTTTTTTTTTTTTTTTAGTAGAGAATAGAGTTTATTCAGGGCATGGGGAAGGGAGTTAAGAGAGTAGTAGAGGCAGAGAAAGGCAGAGAGGAGAGAGGAGAGAAGTGGAGGCCAGGCATGACCATGTGGAGAGAGGGGGGAAGGGTATGGGGAGAGAGGGGGAGCAAGGGGGCAAGAGGCAAGAGAGAGGCAAGAGTGTAAGACCTCCTTCATGAACTCTTAAAGCTGGGTAAGCTGGCCTCCTACCGTGTTCTCCTTCATCCCTCCTCCTGTGGGTACCTCCCTCTTTTCCATCCATGTTTTGTCTCATTCTTACAGATTTCCCCTGCAGGGCCATGTGGTAACACATGACCTGTTCTGCCCTGAGAACTTGCCTTCTACCCCTGTGGCTACCTGGTCCCCCATATCTGGAACATTTTCTCAGCTGTTTCTCTTTTTATCATCCTGTAGACTTCAACATGCCCTTTATCATCCCACTGGAGAGCAGTGTCTGTCCAGGCACATCCATAGTTGTTACCTTGGCTGCAGTATCAGCCGATTTCATTTCTTTCCCATCTCCATACAAAAGTGTGAAGATGCCTAGAGTGACAGCTGAATTATTAAGAATCCCAGTAAAACAGAACTGAATCTACTCCACTATCTGACTGCTCCCCAGCCTCTCATTACTCGGCTCTGCTTATTGACGTGTGCCTCAATGAATAGGCAATTCCTTACCTTCTAATGTTCTTCTCAGGCAGTAGGGGAACAGAATTAACTCTATTATAGTCGCTAGTTAACTTCATGAGACAAGAAGAATATATTCTGTTTTATCTTCTCCAGTTTACTTACTGAGAGGGAGACCCACAACAATAGAAGTTTCTAAATTCCCTAATTCTAAAACATAGAGCATTACTTAGTAAAGACATACAAAATACAATCCTACTACAGTGACAAGACTGTTTTTTTTTCTTTTTCTTTTGTTATTGTTTTCATTTGTTTTGCTTTGAGACAGGGTTTCTCTGTGTAGACCTAGCTGTCCTCGAACTCACTCTGTAGACTAGGCTGGCTTTGAACTAAGAAATCCACCTGCCTTTCTGTCTCTCAAGTGCTGGGATCAAAGGTGTGCTGCCCAGCAACAAGACTTTTTTGTTAGCCTTGATGATAATTAAGAAGTCTTTTGGTGGTGAGGAGGCTGGGGAGATGAAGAAGTGGTTAAGATGAAGAGGACCTACATTCAATTCACAGCATATTCATGGTGGTTCACAAATGTCTGTAACTCCAGTGCCAGGAGCTCTGACATCCTCATCAGGATTCTAGGGGCACTGCATACATATGATGTACATACATACACGTAGACAAAACATTCCTACACACATATAAAAGAAATAAACCTTCATTTAAAAAAAAGAAGGCTTTATGAATGGGGTTGTGCAGATTATATAAATATACAGCAGTTCCATTATTTCCATTCTGTACTCCAGAGGATCATCTATGGAACCTACTGAGTATATCTGCATCTCTTGTCCACTGCACATGGCATCTCACGTCCACAGGATAGTATCTCTCACTCACTCAGTCATTAACCACCTGGAGCCTTAGCTGCTTCCCCAGTCAGATGGAAATAATAACTGTGTAGCACAGTACAGTGGGGATAAAGTCATGTATTCAGCAAATAACTATATTTTGCCTGCATGTATGCCTGTTCACCATGTCTGTGAATCAGTGGCTCTTTTTTAAAAAAATTAAGCTATGAGGTAGGGGGAATTAAGATAACATAAGGACCAAAAGATACATCTTTTTACAATCATAGAAATAATATATAAGATTACATGTTATTATCTCTATAATTATATACAATATATAGTATGTATAATATAAAATATGAAATAATTACATATAATAAATAATTAATAGATAATATGTGAATATATTATCTCTATAATTATAGAAAGATATTATTGGATTTCTTTCCATCCAGAGAAAACAAGCACACAAAAATTCTTATAGACTTATACAATATAATTCACTCAAATAAACTTTGAATCATGGGACTGAAGAGGAGGACAAAATCAGAAGCAAGTCCTCTCATTTTCATCGACTGTTATCAGTGTGTTTGATGTGTGTGTATGGATGTGAGCATGGGCATGTCATGGACACACATGGAGGGCAAAGGACAGTTTGCAGGAACCAGGTCTCTCCTTCTACCTTTTGGGTCCCAGGGATCCAACTCAGGATGTCAGGCTTGATGCATGCACGCTACCATTTGAGCCATCTTGCCAGCACAAGAATAAGCTCTTTGAACAAAAACAAATCTTGTTTAAAAAAATAAAGTATAATGAAACCAATTCTTTGTAATTTAATTTTTAAAAAGTTGGTTCTTTGAACAACTTAAGGGGGAAAATGCATAAATGTTCTGTGAAAAACTAGGGAAAGAAAAATGCAGACTAGATAGAAGGACACCAAAGCCTGTAGATAATGAAAATTAGTCAACTATCATGATGACTTCATGAAGATAAAATTGATAATTACAGTATGATGGCTAAATGTCCAGAAGAAAAAAACTCATCAGAAACAGTGACTCCATATGTGTAACTTTTCCATGAAGCCCACTCTAAATCCTAATGCTTTAGTCACACATTGTTTTTTTTCTTTTTAAGACTTATTTACTTTAGCCTTATGTGTATGCATGAGAGCCTGCATGAGTGTATGCGCACTGTGTGCACACAACATCCTGAAGAGGCCAGGAAGAGTGCCTATCACCTAGAACTGGAGTTGCAGTTGTACCATGTAGGCTGGCCACCAAGGTCTGCCCCTCTACAAGAGCAGCAATTTCTCTTAACCAGCGAGCCATCTTGCTAGTCCCCTTGATTAGCAAAGTCTATTCAATACTCAGGGAAGAAATCTACTAACCTAATCCAAAGTCCTTCAAGGAAACTGCAAGACAACATGAAAATTTCCTAATGCATTATCTCAATGTGCCACAAGCTTCTTACCCAAATCTGGTAAGATGGTGAGGAGAGAAATATTACAGAAATATTCCTCTCCTGAACACAGAGTAAGATATTATATACTTGTAGACCAATTTGAATCTAGGAATATAATACAGCTAGGATAAATCTAGTTACAGAATAGGATGCTGCGTGATCATGGTAAGGCTGAGACCACCTCAGGAACTCCCGCCTAGCGTCTCAGAGTTAAACATCACTTGCTACCCTAAAAGAGCATAGTGGAGAAATAACGTTAGAATTTCAAAAGCCAAAGAAAAAGCTGCTTGACAAGCTAAAGAAAAAAAAAGTGTGATAAAAAGAAAATCAGAGCAACAGAGGAATTTTCTTAATCTGACAAGAGACAAAACTCCCTCCAACAAGCAAACCCTTGGGCAGCCGTGTCATCTAACTGCGTAATGCTGAGCTCTTCATCTTTGAAGTCCGGAGACAAGGATAATTGTTTCTGTTTCTGTTATTTTATTAGAAGCCTTAGCTGGTGCAAGGAATCAAGAAAAAAAGAGATTAAAGGGTGTAAGACCTGGAAAGCTCTCAGCTCCCAGCACAGCAGTTTGACTCTCGCTTGCAGAGCAGGGCTGGTGCTTGTTTTATGAGCCAGGACTTCTCCATGTACGCACACAACCTGCAGGCATTCTTATACAGGTACAACACAAAACATGCACAAGAATGCATTATCCACAAGAGCAGGAAACTAGGGGAACATTGCCAATCAAGAACAGATGATCAGCTGAAGTCTGTCACTGGTGGAAATGAACAGATTCTACAAATACTCTCATCAACAAAGACAAACCTCACAACATAATAAACAGACAGTACACCCATGTCAGAGTCATACAAAAGGTTAGAAGGAGTTCAATAAGATGTTCCTGTAAAGAAGGTAGAAATATTAGTACAGAAGTCAAGACACAGTCACTGCTGGGGAGGAGATGTGGTTGCCTGGGAGAGCTCCTCGGTTGGGCACTGGCTGTAGAACAGCCTTCTGCTGCTTCAGACGACACAACATGCTTTGGATGTACTCTGGTACACCTCATTTGAAGGTATTTTCATTCCTCTTTGTAAAAAAGAATATCTTTCTTTTTATTTTGTGTGTATGAATGTTTGCCTACAAGTATGTATATGCACCAATGTGTGCAGTACTCAAGGAGTCCAGAAAAGGGCATTTGGTCACCTAAAACTGAAGTTAGAAGCAAACGAGCCACCACATGAATGCTGGGGATCAGAACAGGGGCTTCTGGAAGAGCAGCCATGTTCTTAACCACTGAACCATCACTCCAGCACTTCAGCGCCTAAAATATCTCTTTGAAAGTATTTCCCTTTATAGCTCATTATTAGTTCACAAATATATATATAAAGGACAGATGTCACCATGATTGGCCAAGACAAAATTGGGCCACGAGATTTTTTTAAATTCTCTTTTCCTATCCCCCTCTCCTTCTTTCTTTCTTTCTTTCTTTTTTTTTTTTTTCAAGACAGAGTTTCTCTTGTGTAGCCCTGGCTGTCCAGGAACTTACTCTATAGACCACGCTAGCCTCAAACTCAGAGATCCACTTGCTTCTGTTCCCTGAGTTCTGGGACTAAAGGGATGCACCACCACTGCTCAGCTGGGTCAAGCAGTGTTATTAACACAAAACTCTAAGAAAAAAATTAAGAAGGAATCAAATCAATAAAGAAGGCAGTAAGAGATATACTAACTAGTTGCTACATAAGGGGCTTATTTAAAATGTTCAAACTGATAACGATTAAATGACAGATGACAATTGCCACTGCGTATGCACTAACTGAGCAGCTCAGGAGAGGGACTTACTTTTGATTTGGGTGCACATGGTGATGGCATAATAGTTATGTTTAAAGGAGGCAGGGCAGTCCTTGAAGCTGGAAGCATAGTTCCACAGTACGGTGACTGCCTAGCCTTGCCTAGAAAGGCCTAGGCTCAATCTTAGAACTGGAAAAAAAATGAAAAAAAAATCTGTAAAAAGATTAAAAGAGGGGTACTTATGAATTTATATGTAGGACTAAGCGCAGTAGCCATAGCTTTAATTCCAGTACTTTAGAGGCAGAGGCAAATAGATCTCTGTGAGTTCGAGGCCAGCCTGGTCTACATAGTAAGTTCTAGGTCAGCCAGGGATACATAGAAAGACTCAGTCCCGTAATAAAACTACCAGACAAAAGCAAAAGCACATCCCCAAAGATACTGTGTATGCAACACTGTATCATACCTAAGATTTGAGTTCAGAGAGTCTTGACTGGGAGAGATGATGTGGGGTAAAAAAAGCTTGCCCTCGAAGTGAAAATTATTGAAAGTAATGATGGTTGTGTGGGTTTTTACTATATTATCTATATGTATGTGTTTTCAATTTTGAGTACTAATATATAAAATAAAAACCCGGGGCAAGCAAAGGAAGGAACACTGGCTAAATCAAGACCTGCATTGAAAGGAGTGTGGGAGCTGGGATTCACTCTCTTATCTTGCTCAGAATAGCACCAATTTTTCCCAGCTACAACCCAGGCCCACAGTTCTCAAGCTCCAGTGTGTTTATGAATCATCTGAGGTTCTTGTTAAACTACGGCAGGGTGCAGAAGGCCTGGGTGGGCCTGGAAGCCAGCCTTTCTAGCAGGTGTTCAGGTGACAAAGACTGAACCGATACTCCCAGGAGGCTATCTGTTAGAACTCAGTCATTTTGGGTTGAGTGTGGTGGTGTTTGCCTAGAATCCAAGCACTCAGAAAGCTGAGGCAGGGGGATAGTGCAGCTCTTCCCCACTGTAGCTTCTATTGCTTTGAGAGCTCCCTCATTCCTTGGTACTCTTTCCTGCTCCTGTTCTTGCTCTGGTCTTATTGACTGTGATTCACCTTCCATTTCTCTCTCTCTCTCTCTCTCTCTCTCTCTCTCTCTCTCTCTCTCTCTCTTTCTCTGTGAGATTTTTCAATCTGACTAGCCTCTACCATGTCTAGGTACTTGGTCCCAAGCAGTTAAGCGTTTCTGGAGACGAGGGCACACTTTTAAACACGCTTCTCAGCTCTTACTAAGCATTTTGCCCTGTGACCCTCACTACCTGCATTAGCACACTCACTTCTCCCTCTTCAAGATGACCTGTATTTCAACTGCGTACCACCCAGCTGTATGACTCCTACACCAAACTGCCTGTCCTTTGTCCTTTCCCTATCCCCACCCCCTAAAGCCATGTTCTTTGTGCCCCAGGACCTTTGCATGTGCTGTCATGGTGTGAAAATAGAAGCATACTGAGTTCTATCTGGATTAAATCTCATTTTAGGACAACATCTCAAAAACATTCTTGGACATTCTCAATAATATTGAGAAGAGGAGACCTTTCAGGGCTACGTCCATCTCATCCTAGACCTCTAAGAGCTTTACCAATCAAGCATACAGACCCTTGTTTGTCCTAAGCATAAAACACTGTATGACCAGGATAAGTTCATCCCTTTGCACAAAATGGCTTCATAATACCTCTGGGCTTCAGTTCCTCCCAATATTATAGAGACATGTGCATGTATATGTACATGTACATGAGTGTGCGTGCAGGTATGTGTGTGTGTGTATGTGTGTGTGTGTGTGTGTGTGTGTGTGTACATGCATGTGGATCCTGTTGAGTGTGTTACCTTGATCACTCTCCACCTTTAATTCTTGGACAAAGTCTCCCACTAAGCCTGAAGCTTATCCATTCAGCTCGATTCACTGGCCAATGAGATGGAGGAATCTATCTGTCTGTACCTCCCCCCACCTCCCCACCATCCTCCAGAGCTGAGGTCATAGGAGCATGTCCCCAACCCCAGTTCTTTACACAGGCTCTGAGGATCTGAACTCGGGTCCTCATGCTTGGGAGGCAGGCACTTGTTGACTGAGGCCTCTCCTGGGCCCCAAGCTTATCTGTTTGAATTCCTGTAGTTAGTCTAGAAAAAAATAAAAATAGGCATAGTATTTTGTAAGCTCCCCAATCAAGGGGTACAGCTCTCCATTCTGACTGACTCTAATTTGTTTAGGCCAATGGGGCAGCAGCAGCAGCAGCAGCAGCAGCAGCACCACCACCACCACCACCACCACCACCACCACCACCTCAAGTAGCTGAGAACAGCTGCAGTCTGAGGTTTCCCTCTCTGGCTGCTGCTGGGATCTAGTCATCTCACGAAGAAGACCGGATACGGAGATACACAACCCAGACAATTTGTTTACTTTTTTTTCTTCTTTATTTTTGAGAGTTTCATATATGTATATAATGTGTTGTATTCTTATCCACTCCCTATCCTACTTCCTCTGACCCCTTCTTTTTCCCAGCTCACCCCCTCTTACTTTCATGTCGTGTGTGTGTGTGTGTGTGTGTGTGTGTGTGTGTGTGTGCTTGCATATATCTTATCCAGCCACAGTTGCTGTGTGCTTACAGCACACCATATCTAGAAGATAGCATATCACAGCATCCTGCCATCCTCCAGCTCTTTCGATCATCCCACCCGCTTGGCCTTGGAGGGAGTGGCACAGATGTCCTGTTTCAGGCTAAGCACACAGCAGTCAGTTTTCCCCATCGTTTGACCACCAGTCTCTGCATCAACCGAGGTGCACCAGTAGAAGGCCTGATCAATTTCAATGCCCCTGACATTCACTAGTGCCTGATCACGACCTCCACTCTCAGGCAGCCTACAGGCGACCTAGCTGGACAAGCCAATACTGCCAAATGCAGTGCTGCTCCTGTCATGCCAGCTGCAGTGGCTGACTCCCAGAACAAAGAGATACAAACGATCCTATTTGTAAGCTACTGCTTTGGAGGTGGTTTGCAACACAATACACACTGGTTCATTTCACAGAGGTTTTTCTTCATGCTGCGAATCCAGTTCCCTACTTTCACCTTCCATGATGGCTCATTAACCCTGGGATGAGACCTAAGACCCCCCCCCCCCCCAGCAAGGTCTACAACAGAGTCTTTTGCCGTCCAGAACACCCCAACTGGCACCGGCACATCCATGCACACTGCTCAGCCCACAGGCTTCTCATGGTTCAAGAGACTGACTTGGTCCCCTAGCCAGGCTTTTGCCCCCACCTCTCCCTCTTGTTGGAGATCTCTTCTTGACCTTCACCTTGCTCACTCTGACTTAGATCACATCATCACAGAGACCTCCTCTGACCACATTCCATCTATCCCCACTTCTCGCCTGAAATTGGTCTTCTGTGTTTTCCTGGTACCTTGTTATTCCATTTCTTAGCAAATACCATCATTTGAAACAATAGATTACCTTGTGCAGTGACTTGCTTAATCTGTATAAGATCAGGGTGTTCCTATTTGTGCACTCATTTAGCCCCAAACCTGCATGGTACCTGTTGCATGGTAACTGTTGGCTGGCTGGGTTTTTGTTTGTTTGTTTGTTTGTTTGTTTTTTTAAAGCAGGTTATCATTGATAGTTAACTGTGTAAGCCTTAGGTAGAAAGTGCTGGGGCCCAAATCCCACCTGGTCATTTCCGAGTTGTATGATCTTAAGCAAGTCAGTTAACTGATCATTCTGTGCCTCCATTTCCCTGAGGGGCTACCCATCTCTTCCTGAGCTGATGGGTAGTTGTTTTCTGCTGAACAGATGGCTACAGGTCTGCAGCCACCCACTTGCCCTGTGCCTACAAAGATTGCCATGATGGGATTCTCATGGGATTCACACCAGCTTCCCCCAAGTCCAGTTTCTCAGCCAAGCCATGTGCAAAGGTGTGGCCTCAAACTCACGGCCAGCTCTGTGAGCCACCCTATGTGTGGCACCTGAGACTGCCCCATGGCACTGAATCTTGGCCCTGCTTGCAGCCTTAATGTCTCCCTCAAAGTCAAATGTTTGGAGTCGTAGAGATTTGTTTGCCTCCTATGGCTGTCACCCTGTCTTCTGTCACCTGATGAGCCAGGCTGGATTGGCATCTGGGGGTTAACAGACAACCTTCAGACAAACCCAGTGGCAACATCAACTGGGTGAAGAAAAAGCTGACAAGGGACCTTAGGATATTCCCAGCGGCCAAGTCCTTAGGACCTGGCCTCTTCGTTCCTGGGCAGAAATGTCAGACAATCTAGGTATCCAAAACAAAAACAAACAAACAAACAAGATTTTAAAAACAAGATGAGAGGTGCGGCGCAGGGGGGGTGGGGGAGAGGAGGGAGGGGAAGGGAGCTCATGAAGAAGGGGTAGAGAAGAACAGGATGAGAGGTGGAGAGGCTTAAAGAAGGAAGAAGAGTGGCAGGAGACAGGCTGGGGATCGGAGAGACACGCAGTTGCTTGGTCCATCCAGCAGAACCTAGCTTCGCAGGGCAGGGCCCAGAGCTCAGCTCCCCAGAGCCTCGGGTGCCCCCCTCCCCCCAGCTCCCTTCTACCCTACCCTGGGAGGGTGTCCTGTGCATGTTAATGAGACAGTTGAAGACAGCTTCCCAGATAATTGTCAAAGTGATCAGTAACTTACCAGGCTGATAGTCAGAGGACTGCAGAATGATGGGGGGGATGGCTCCTGGAGTGAGAGCAGCACAGGGGCCTGGTCTCCAAGGTACCCGGAGCTCACAGGCTGCAAAACGAAGAAGGGCTTTCCATTCGGTCAGGCACCAACGCAAAGGTAGAGAGAGCCAGACCAAAAGGCAAAGGGAAGGAGGGGAACCTGCGTGTGTTTTTGTATTTAAATTGTTTTTGAGCCCACGTAGCCCTGGGAGTCACATGCCGCCTCCAACATCACCGGAGCCATCACATGATACAGGTCCCCCATCATGTGATGAGAAAAATCTGCCTTACTTCAGGGCCCCCCCTCGCCCCCCCCCCTGTTCACAGACTGACAGACGAAGTGCTTTAAAAAAGGCTCCCCCCCCCCCCCGCCCCAAATCAGTGACAGAGGGAGGGATGCAGATGGGAGAGCCTGAGCCCACGCAAGGCTGATCTTGATGAATTGTTAATGTGCTTCTCTCTTCTAAGCCCTGAAACTTGGAGCCAAGCCAGCCTCATTTGAATTCCAGCCTTGAATAACCAAGTGTTGCCACCGCTGCCCCAGCAAATGCAGGGCGCTTGAGCTCACACCATCCAGCCTCGTTCTGGGGAACCTGATGGCTGCCTTCCCTACCCACAGCTTCAGAACCGCGTCACTAACTGTGGAGGTGGAAGCGGCGGGGGGTACTGGGCGGCGGGGGGCGGGGGGGACCTGCAGAAGAGGAGCCGGCTGCAGCGGAACCTTCTAGTCCTTCGTCCCACCCCTCAGCCGCAGTCTGAGTCAGGTGGAGCCGGCTGGCTCTCTGATTACAACGTCTCCCTTTATACTTGGTTCTGGGACTTCTGTGGGTGGAGACCTTCGTATTCTTCTGTCTGTCTGTCGCTCTCTCCTCATACTCATTCCCGGGTCAAGACAAATTGTGTTTAAAAATCTCCCGCCCAGTTGCCTTCCTTTGTGCTCATTTACTCTCACACTCTGATCCCTTTTTTCGTACAAGCTCCTACACACACACACACACACACACACACACACACACACACACACACACA